>CM076575.1:357361255-357603386 GCA_034641835.2 Pinus albicaulis
AAGAAAACTTGAATCTTCACACATAGCTATTTCAGCTCTGATACAAAAAATGATGCAAAGTTAACCCTGCAAACCCAGAATCTTCCCTCTTCACATGCATATAAGAATGCATCTCCACCAACTTCCAACCAAACTCCAATCTAGGCAATTTACAACAATACATGCGGAAGATTCTTTTTAAATCCCTCATTATGGTTATAAAACCATTGCACAGAAGAAATCATTTTACTATGATTTATAAACGAAAGCTTTCATGTTCCATTATTAGTTTATGGTTATGAAACCAATAAAAATCATTCATAATTTCCATGCCAACATTCACACATGACTGGATTCAATAAAAGAATGCGCCTAAGCTTTAAAACTCAACCTGGAAATTCATACCACTCTCATTCAACCAAATTCCTCCAACGCACTCCCAACTCAGCATTTAACGCTGCCATGCATTGATTTTCTCCATCGCTGTTCAATACTGTAGTTTAATTCTTCAATCCATTACTCCAGCCTTTGTAATGCTCTTATACGCACCAAACCTACTCAAGTTTGAATCACCCTGCATTCACTCATACAAACTCAATGTATCATAAATAACTATGTTAATTCAGATGCGTTTAATACAACTCCACCATTAATCGATTTACCTTTTCCAATTTCAACACATATTTGACTTCCAGCCACGCATCAATATTAACAATGCATCTGGCCATTAACTTACCATCCAACAAAAATCGACTACCAACAAAATGACATTCCTCCACACGATTTTTCAACAGCGCTTTCTCTGTTATAACCCTATGCTTTGATCACAGCGATACTTCTTTCCCAACACTGAGTTGTAACTTACCATTCGATCCTATATGCAAATAATTACCATTGATTTTCATCAATAGGTTTGCCATCGATCCTTCAGCACGAAATTGTCATCGGCAATTAAAAATCCTCTGCATTCTTCATTGTAGACCGATACCATTCAATTAAATAACACAAACCCACACAACACAAATCAATTTCATTATTTCAACCAGCTATGTTTTCGATTCTATTCAACTTGTTCTGCATTTATAATTCCATGTCAAAATCTTCACACCAATGAAACAGCGCTTCAACTGATATAAACCACATGATACCAACTGTGGAATTTGACCCATACACATCGCAGAACTATCATAAAATGACTCTCGTCAAGTATATTCAATTCAATATATTAAACAATCTTCAACCTTATCGTTTTTCTATTTAGGCTCAACAATTCGTGCGCTGAGAACACAATTTCAGTTATACCATAGGTTGAATTACCATCAGTCTTTCACCACTAGATGATGAATTTCAAAAAGATCGGATTTGCTATACAGGCTTTACTCCATACCCAAACCTGTGGACTCAATACAAAACAACCATTCATACAGCAATTACAAAACCTCTGTTCCTGCGCCTTCCAAACCAGAATTATATCACTGCTGGTTAACATAAAATATGAATCGATCTTAGACAGAGCTTAAAAAACTCTGCGCCCTTTTTAATTCCTTTAATTCGGCAAACAGAGATTGAAATTCCTATTAATTAAACATTTGGTCTATCAACCCAGTTCACTATATTATATGGATTTCCAACTGTTATACTCAAATATCCAATATCTGTTTTGAATCTGAAGGTCGATTTCAGTGCTGGCTTTGAAGGCTTACCATTAAACATCGACTAATGTTTGCAAACCTCTGTTCCTATGTGAAACTTACGCTTTCAACTGTTTCCATTTTCAATTTATACAATTGATCCATGCGCCAACCATTATTTTTCCAGTTCTATGTTAAGAGGTGTTCTCAATTCATATATACATTTTCAATTCAACTCCCAATTACAGAAATTAAACACACAATTTCTGATCAACCAATGTAGTTCTTAAAAACACACTTTTCATATTAACAATGAAAAAATACTTACAAACTTGTCTTTGGCCAGATATTAAACAGTCATGGCCCTTCCAATTGCCCAGAGGCTTACAGCCTTGGCTGTTGAAACCTGCTCTCAATCACTCTAATCTCACCTCCTCATTTGCCTTTGAGGCCTATCAATTTATACAAATTAAAAATGCACCAATTTGAGTTCAATCCCTTCAATATCTCAACAACTCCCCAAATCTCTCAACACCCCTAAAAGATAGATTTTTATCCATAAACCCTTGCAACTAAATCTATCTTAGGCTTCCTAATTATCTCTTAGATATCTCTCATCTAATTTCTCTCATGTTTTCCAGTTGTTTGGAAACATTTACAAATTCTCACAAATAATTAATTAAAAATATAATTAATCACTCAAAAATAATATTAATATTTACATGAATTTAATAATTTCTCAAAAACATGAGACCCCTAGTTTAAATAAAAATACAAGGTATTTTTTAGAACAATGCTCTACGCATCATTTATTGGAGTTTTAAGAAAGGTACTTTGCACAGATTCATGAGTATTGTATATATTGGTATTTAAATGTACTTAAAATTAAATGGTAATGTAAATTTTTTTTTTATAAATGATGATTTTTGTTAAGAGTGTTACAAAGGTCTAAAAGTATAAAAAGTTAACAAAAATTTAGATGTTAAATTTTACATTAAGTTGACAGCATATATCATCCACATTTATTAATGTGATTGTGCTAATTAATTATATTTTAGTTTCTCTCTGATATACATACAAATGTGTTTGATTATAATATATTTTCCCATATTTATACAATTTTTATTATTAGAGCGTAATTTATAACATACAAATAATTCATTGGTTCTCATTTATATTTTTATTAATTTCTTTTACAACCCAAGAATGCATTTTTTTCACTTCTTTTCGTTATAAAAGTATTCAATGTCACCCCATATATGCACAAAAGCACATAATTGTTCAATTTGTATATCATATATGCATCATCATTTCTATTTGTCATAACCTTTTAATTAATTTTGCATATTTTTTAATATTTATTATTTGAGTAATTCCTTATTTGTCAATGACTACAAGTTTGTTTTAATTTATTGAAAAAAATATTAATATTTAGAAATGTTGTTCTAATTTTAAAATGGCAAGTCATTACGTTATTCTATAAAATGGTTGAGAAATCCTTACAATTAAATGTAAGGCAATTCAATTTATGAAAATTAAAAGATTAGTAACTTATGTTGCAATAGATTACAATTTCATGTTAATGCCTTACATTATATTACCATTTTTTTTTTAATTCTGATATAAATATAATGATTTCAATTTTTTATTATAAAATTTGATTATCCAGTCTTACTTTGCACCAAAAAAAATTAATTTTCATATTTTGTGAATATAAACGTAATGATTTCAATTTTTATTTATAAAACTTCTTTTAAGTATTTTTTTATTTATAAAACTTGATTATCTTTTAAGTGTTAAGTTATCATTATTATTTTGTGTTTCCATGCAACTTACATATGTTGAAAAGGCATTGGGCGTTGGTTTTTAAACACGAACTACTAATTTACTTTACGGTCAAACTTGCATTTAGAAGCACAAGATCTCTTGCATTTTTATTTATAAAGCCCTTATTTCTGTACATTCAAAGCCTTTTACTCATGAAGTGGCTTATATCTTTTTATTTTAAGATCATTTTAATGCTTGTTATATGAATCATAGTTGGATTAACAGTTATGAAGTGCACTTGTGCTCTTCTTGATGTTGTTATTAAGATTCTCTTACTAATGCAACTATTTGTATTAAAATGTATAAATAAAACAAATTAAACAAATATATGAATATTGATTAATCTTTAATTATGGAATTGGCATTTGACAATTCTTTCATATGCTTCACTTGTAGAAGATGATAAATCATACATGTCAAGAGAGGTAAAGAATTGATTCTGAAATTTATTAGAAGGGTAAAATGAAAATTAATGATGTGAATGATTACTATGAAGATATTGCACGCCTTATTTTCAGACGGTATTAATTGTTGAGCTAAAACAATTTAACTTTTTCCCAACAAAAACATCTCTACATCTCAAAAGTTGTCTAAAATGCTCCGGTTTCAACAGTCAACTACCATACCATCTAACAGCACTGCAGTGGCAAGTTCATCAAATTCTTTACATCTAAATTTAGTTTAGAGAAAGGTTATCTCAGTGCAACCAAATTTATTTTGTTGTGGGGATAACTCTCAATTCAGAGAAGAGGTCTGGGTAGAGGGCTCTGGTTGATGATGAATACCAATTCTGGGCAGAGGGATTAAAGAGTCTCAACCATAAATAGTTATATTTCTAGCTTTTTACGGAAAAGCAATTCAGATTTTATAAAATTGAGAATTATGTTTTTCGAACCATTGCTTTTTACACTAGTTTTGTAAATCAGAAAATATATAATGCAATTGATCTGAAACTATAGTGTTTACTTTGGGTTCCGAAAATTCAAAAGACAAGGTCTATAAGCGGTAAGCTTTTTATTTATTTGTAATCATTGAATATTCTGTAAAATGATATCCATTTTTGATACATAAACTAGTCATATTAACTGAGAACTTTTAAACAAATTGAAATCACTGTAAAAGCGAACTCTCAAATACTTTAAAATTTTGGTGAGCTTGCGATTTTACCATATTATTTAAAAGTGTAGAAAAGCATTAAGAATAGGAAAGCAACACAAATATTTGCCATAAGAAGCCCAATTATTATTCCATGATTCACGACCATCTACAATGTCAACCATTGCGGAAAGCTGTCATTTACTGCTACACAACTCAGACATCGGCTATTCTGTATACTACTTTAATAGCAGGTTCTTGCACTCAGAATACTTGTGGGATTTATCACTTAATCCTCCAAACTATAAGTTGAAAAATTTGGTCATCAGCAAAACGCTGGAGATGTGGTAAACGGGGAATGAAACTGAAATGGTAATATGAATGCTTCCTCCTAACATCTGAATGACTTTTCTCAGGAAAGGAAGGCGAGATGCATTGAAATGGATGCATCACAGTTCAGCTAAAGTCATTTTTTTGTTATGCCTTGGGTGTTTGTGCATCATGTTCCCTCTTTTTGCATTTCTAAACTCACTTTTCTCCAACTGGTCAAATGCCCACTCTTCTTTTTGGTAAAATTTGCTTGATTTACTTTCTGCATTGTCAAAATCAATGATCTTCCTTCCCTACTATTTCCATAACCAACATATCATAGCTGTAAACATCACATTCTTCAGCATATCTTTGAGGCACCCAGGAAACAACCAAAATCTGCAACTTTCAGCCAGGAATCAAAATAAAAAGGAACATTGTAGGGTTTTATATCACAATATAAGATGTGATTCCTGAAAACTATTGTGGAGTTTTATATCACAACGTAAGATGACAGTCCTGAAGTATTACTTTAGGTATATGAACTGCAATTGAATAAAACTATGTCCAACCCAACTCATAGTCATGGCCTCCATTGATATACTTGCCATGAAACCATTAACCTTTTATCCATGCAACAAACTTATTTTTGGATCATTAAGAGAATAATGCAGAGGACCACTATAGCCAGTTCAGTAGCCCAGGAGACCCCTGTAGCCTCTTTAGAAAGCTGGAGATGATAACCCAACAGACCACTGTAGCCACCTCAGCAGTTCACACTCTTTCGATTTATCCAAAACTGACCAAAATTGACAGCCGCTGGAAGCTTCCCTAATAAATGTTCAACAAGGTTATTAGAATATAGAAAATAAACCAACATAACCAGTGGATAAGTTTAAAAGACTAGAAGCCGATGACATAGTAATTGGAGTTATCACTGATTCTTTTTACTTTACCTGATTCAATTAGCCCAAGATTACATATGCAATTCCTCCTTTGATTCGCCCAAGTGTATTCTCGAGATACATAGCGGGCATAAGTGTTAACAGTAATGGTTAATCAAAGAGGATTGAGGAACGGAGATGATGGAACAAGACAGAAAGGAGGAGATAGTGATAGAGTGAACTTACAGTGTCCTTTAGGGTTATGGTTTCAAGAGATCCCAAAAAGTTTTGGGGTATAGATACATGGAAACTTTGAGTATAGTTCGTTGTATTGCATCTCACACTGTGATATAAATCCCTACAATGTTCTTTTCGATGCCAAACTTTTATTCAAAGTTGCAGATTTAGGAAGTCACATGTCACTAAGGAACATGGTGTTCCCCTGCCTCATAGATATTGTCAAGGATGCTCACTGATAAGGTGATGTTTATAGCTATGGTATATTGGTTAAGGAGATGGTGGGGAAGAAAGAACATTGATTCCAACAATAGAAAAAATAGATCTAGCAAATTTTACTGTGACATTTTAGGAGAGCAGAGCGAGTTTGGAAATTTGAAAAAAAAAACAAGAGAGAGGAAGAAGACAAGGCATAGCAAAAAAATGAGTTTAGCTGGACTGTGGTGCATTCAATACAATGCATCTCGCAATCCCTCTATGAGCAAAGTCATCCAAATGTTAGGAGGAGATATTTACATTACCACTCTTTCATTTCGATCGCCCTTTGACACGCCTCTGCGGCTCTATGACTCTGACCAAATGCTTTGGAAACCCAAATGATAAATCCAACCAGTATTAAAACTGTCCAAACCTCCAATTAAGGCAGTATTAAAATACTCTGTTGGGTTATGTTCTACGCTGTGAAACCCTAGCGACTGAAACTGTGGAAAAGCATGATGGTATTCGTAAAGGCCCTTCTTTCGAGGCCAAGCCTCGGCACGTCTTCTAACGGAGTAGCTCGCTTCTCTAAAACGTCGTATGCGCTTTAGAGCGCTTTCAACAGCAGAGGGTTTCACGGCGGGAGGTTTCTTCTGAGGAGTTTTGATCCCAGGACCCCCAGTACTGCGCAGCAAACGGCTTATTTCGATCATACCACTCCCTCATACTTTACTGAGGTTGGATCCCTCCCCCAGCCGGAGAGGGACCGACCTCAACCACAGATGATTGTGTTGGACGTCTGTGGCTCCGAGCCTTCTTAAGGCAAGTCCATGAGGCAAGATGTAATTATTTGACAACGATATGATAACCCTCCCCTGACCGGGTTCCTACGGTCCGTAGAAAAGCCGAAAATCATGGCCTGATTATTGACAAGTATATTAAAACCCTCCTCTCTATCGGGTTCCTACCGCTCCTACGCTGGCCTGGAATTTCTACGCTTCGCCTTAGATTAAAATTTTGGTGTGTGAATTATTTAGTCAACTATTATATATATTTTTAATTTTATCAAAATTTCACATAAGAAATAGATTTTTTATTTTATTATAATTATTTTATTTATAATTATCTATGATTTAATTGGCGAAAATTTTTCACTTTTTATTGCAAAATACTCTTGCCTTAAAGTACAATATTATGTGTCTTGTATATCTCGTACTTTACTCAAGTGAACATAGGGTCACTAAGTGATCGTAGGGTGTCATATACAAATGCAAGCTTTTTAGTGTGCGGATGTCCCAACGGCTAAACAACAATCTGGATTGAATGGCTCGGCAACCAATATTTTTACTGCTATTCGTCTATTAATGCGGTGGCAGATACACTGTCTACTGTTAGATTTAAAATTGTTTAAATCTAACAGTGGGCAGTGTATCTGCCACCGCATTAATGGGCTGATAGCCGTGGAAATAAGCTTCGCCGAATGGCTCTAGGTTTCTGTAAGAAACATGTCTTTTGAAAGCTCGTGCTGTATGATGGGATTGTGCCAATCTTGAATTACAAAATCACATAACTTTTTACTGGAAACACGTTTGGAGACAAGGACCAAAAGTACAATGAATTTAATACGATGTGACCTGCACTAAGCCGAAATATCTCCGAAGGAAAATAAATAGTTTTATTATTATTTTTATATATGCTTTCGCTTGTAATTGCTGGCAAGGCATTTTGCAAAGGCGAAGCTTATTTCCACTGCTATTGGCGCATTAATGCGGTGGCAGATACATTGCTCATCGTTAAAATTGTTTAAATCTAACGGTGGGCAATGTATCTGCCACCACATTAATGGGCCGATAGTAGTGGAAATATGGCATTCATGGAGATAACAGCATGGGTCCCTCTCCCCTGTAGAAATTAACATTCCTACAAATTTTAGTTTATCAAGTTAACAATTTTTTGTATGAAAATTATAATTTGTTAATCATTTCTTTTGCATTCATGTAAAGTTTCATATATTTAATTTCATTTTGAATTAATTTTTTATTATTTTCTTAAAATATTTTATTTATTTTATTTTTAAATGAGATAAATTTTATAATGAAAAGGATTATATTACCTTAAAGCTAATTAATTTTTAGAATAATTATATAACTATTTAAATTTAAAATAATTTTATAAAAATATTACAAAATAATTTTTTTTATTATTATTTTATGAATAAATTAAATTTGTAATTTTTTAAAAGAGAAATATTAATATTTAGAATATTTAAATAAAAAATATATGGTAATAGAGATAGATATTATTTCAAAAATGGGTTGCTATAGTTCTATTTTTCTCATAATGCATTTTTCATCCTTTTTCCTTTATTTCTTTTTCATTTTTCATCTAAAACTAAATTTTTTGTGTATTTGAATAAGCATATCTTGTAATTATGATTAATACACTTGAATTCGACCACAAAACATTTTAAACTAAAAAAAATTACGTTACAGTTTTATTTTTCATAATTTATATATATATATATATATAGCTATTCTATTTAGAAATTATTGAGATGTATACATGTTTTTTTTAGTAATTTGTTTATCACTTGGATGACTTGGATTAGCTTTTCCACCAAAGTAAATTTGAGCATGTGTTTTTCTTTTCTTTTTTAGCAAGAAAGATAATAAGTCTCTTTATAAAGATATAACACCTTGTTTTTAATCCAAAAAGAAAAGTAATAGAGATGTGAGTTGGTTTATTTAGTCTTTTCTTAAAATATCTAGACTTATTGGTAAAAAATGAAATATCTTTTTTTTTAAGTAGAGAAATCAACAGTTGGTCTGAGCTCATACTTGGGCTGCTACAACTATAACCTCGTAGGAAATTGCACATGCCTCCACACATGAATCATGGGATAACTAAGGGGATTTGAACCTTGGATCACTTACTTTACATAATACTTCCTAATATGACCATCGCCAATTGAGTCCTCCCAAGACTAAAAAATAAAGTATCTTAGTAAAACTTATTTAAGTTTGGCATATAAAACTTGTACTAAATATCTTTGATAATAAAAGGAAGCCAATTTTAAAAGTCCAAGCAACTTCTCTTACACATAAAAATGCTCTACATCCATCAAAATTAACATTACACCATGTGTTAACCACTAAGTCACATTTACATTAAATCAAGTTTATGTATCTAGAAAACAAAAAGAAATATTTTTAATACATATACTATTTTTTTTAGAAGATGGCCTATCATTGAACACAACCTTGGAAGGAGGGAGAGAGCTTATGTAGGGTTTATCTAATGAGCACGGAATAGTTTTAGTTTTATTGGTGGGAGAGTCCAACCTGCTAGCAGTCTACGTGGTATTGGGGCCTTTTCCTTTGAGTGGCGCCTTTCTCTTGTTAGGTGGTATTTTTTTTCATGTCGCATATTTCAGTTCTGCCTTCAATGGTTCAATTAGGTTTCTTACTCTCATTAATTATTTTTCTGGGGCTCTTTGGAAGGCGTTTTAAGGGGTTTTTTGATCCATAACATGTGGAGTGGTTGAGGGATGGATGATGTGGAGGCCAGTGACTATGATTCAGTTAGCCCTATTAGGGTTTCCATTTTTGTTTATTTTGGTGAAGTTGGTTCTTCTAGGGGGTTTTGAACTCTGCCTATAAGAAATGTTGCAGGGGGTTCAAACCTGTCTAGAGAGATTTCCTGGAACTTGAACCGATGGTTTCTGGGTGCTCCTCCATCTATTGCCACATTTATGGGATTCTCGCTAGTGGTATCCTAGGAAAATTGAAATGAAAACAATTTCCTAGCAAGATTGGTTTGTTTGTAAGATAACTAAAACCAATTTCATCATTTCTTTTGAATGATTCCACAAGAAAAATAAATATAATCTAACTATTGCAAACAAAAAAAATAGAAAGCTACCTAGTTCAATGCAAAAAGAAAAACACATGTCAAATTTCAAAATTGATATGTTTTCATCTACTTACAAATCAATGCCAAATGCAATGTTCTCTTTCTTCAATTGAACAACTATAATTTTTAGTGATAATACATATTGGGGTGATAAACATTTATTGCCATGAATTTTATGCATTTATTGTCTACCATTACTAAATATTACAAAATCATTTAATGGTATCAAGTTATTTTGTACATTTTAGGGTTAGTTTAAATCTTAATTCGAATGATTTCCTTATTGTTATTTGTATTTAAAATTTCTTGGTTCATATGAGAATATGTCTTTAACATAGAGTGTATTCGAAACAAACCTTAGATCTGAATTTGGATGAACTAAAACCTTTTACTTAGCAAATGTTTTTAGGTGACTCAAACTAGAAATAATAATTTTAGGGAAAGTCAAAACTTTGTTTGATGAAAGTGGAAATTCAATCTGAAAATGAGAAAATAACATCTAAAACTGATGAGGTTTTTTCAAGTTAAATAGAAACTTGTCTTTAAAATTTAAAAACAACATACTCCCAATTAAAGTTAAAATGTTACTTGAAAAAGGGAGGAAAACATTTTTTTTTAATTCATTCAAAGTGTATCTAAAGTAAAAGTTTTAAAATGCCCCAAAACATGAAAATTTTCAAAATAATTGAAATCCTTAATTAGTTTAACTTTGCAAAAATGTATTAGGTTGAAAATAAGAAGGAAAAAAAAAACAAATTGCACTACAAAGATCAAATCAAAGTGGCACCCAAAATATTTCAATATTTTAGGTGTGTTGTGTTATCACTCTAGTAATTCTTCAAGTTGTGAGATTTTGATTTATGGTTATAAGAACTCTAGAGGTAACCACAAACCTACTTTTAAACTATAAGATCTAGCCTTCTTAGGGTTCAGAGAGGGCTCTCTCTATAAAATTTAACTTTGTTTGTTTTATAAAATATTAGGCTAGTTATGATTTTGCAATTTGGTTTTGGTTTGTTTGATTTGATTGGAAAAATCACTTAATGAGATGGATAGTGGGATGATCTGAATGGATTATATTAGTTATGATGTGCTAAGTATCCAAACAGTAATAATAATGCGTGCATAAGGTTCTCCTTAAATTGCAGGTTAAACAAATAGTTATGGCTTTGTTAATCAAATTTTTGTGTGAGGATTGATTAATTATTTTAACTGTTTATCATTGTACAACAGTAAAGAACAGAGAAATAAACTTCACAAAGCACATTACTCAGTAAATTATTGAAGCAGTTCACCCCTCCTGGGCTACATCTGCTGGTCCAGCTCCCAATGCCATGTCCCTCATGTATTAATTTGGTCAAAATGTAAGTAAAATTGAAAATAAGCCTCAATAGGAAAAGCTCTCTGTAAAATCAGCTTCAAAAGGTATGAATTAGTCAGAGAGGACTATTCATTTACATAAAACAGATAAAGAAAGCCCAATACACTGCCTTCTCCATCATAGCCCTGATGGCTCCTTGATCTTCCTCGAAGCTAAAACTACTGAAGATTACCTCTATTCAACCTGAAACCTATGCCAAAACTTCTTAGAATGTCGAAAATACCCAAAATTGACTATTTTTGCACCTCATTTGGTTGAAAATTGAAGGAGTTATGGAAAAAACAAATTTTTTCCTAGTGTCCCTGAAAAACCTCCTCCAAAACTGGAGGAACTCCAGTTAATGCTCCAGAATCGGCGGAATTTGTTGAATTGGTGGAACCACACTAAAATGGTGATGGCAATAAATGTTGTGGTTAAGTTTTTTGGTGCGTTCATATGCGAAGAATTCGCTAACGGTCTCTGATGGCGGATAAGCTTTATTCCTCGCCCATGGTCACGCATGAAGGGTCACATGGATGGGGGCTAACCCTTTTAACCTCCGCCTGTAATAAAAGGTAAGTTTAAGTATGAGCCGATTCCATAGTATTTTAAGAACCAACACACAACTCGACCAGTTGGGCCTGTGCGCTCGTGGGCGAGAGGCCCGTGTTCGAATCCCCGAACTTGCAAACCTTTTGGTTGACAAGGAAACGAGCCAACCCGACTCGCGTGCAGGTCGACCTGACTGTGCGTGCAAGGTGACCCAAATGCGTTCAGAGCCGTCGACCAAACTATGCGTGTAGGGTGTGACCCATACTCATTCAAGCCGATCCGAGCCTTCGTGCAATGCCTACCCATGGTGTCAGGCTTAAACACCAATTTTTCTATCCTTTTTGCCTTTGAGCCTGGGGCCACGTGGCGCCCTTCTTTTGGCTTCCACCATAATACAAAAATGACTTTAAAACATAATTTTTTTTTGATAAAATGTCTAAAGTCAAACAGTCTTTCTTTGGAGTTTACTGGACGATTTCAAACCTCAAGAATGTCTGCATATGACCTTGGTTTTGAGAACCGTTCGCGGCGCCATAATCGCAGCAACGAGACCTTTCAGGTCGTTCAAATTGTAACTACTTCTTAGCACTTTCATTTTTGAGAAATTTCCATAACTTGGACATGATCTCCCGATCACACCTCCCCATGAGGAAGCTTTTGGACCCAAAAAGCCTTCAATTACCTGTTTAGAAGATGAGGGTACAACCCCCTCACCTTTTCCAATTCCATCCATTTTGCCTTACTTGGTTTGTTGCCTTTAAGACCAATCTGAAGATAATCGACACTTCCCCTCTTAGAAGTGTGTGTCCCTCTGTCAAGGATAGTATCCTCCTTAAGCTCGTCCAAATATTATGGCGAGAAATATTTTATTGATAGTAGCTGAATGTCACTCCCTTAATTAGCAATCAAATGAGGCTCATACAAACGTAAATTTTCCACATTCACAACGGAATACATTTGCATATATGAAGGAAAATCTAGTTGAAAAGCATTATTTCCAACTTGTTTAATAATTTTGAATGGACCATAACGAATAGGCTTTATATTTTTACCTTCTCCTTTCATTCTTTCTTAACTAATATGCAACCATACCTCATCACCTTCTTAAAATTTATGATCAACTCTGTGTTTGTCATGTCTCTCCTTGTACTATCCTTGAATTTTTTCAAGCTGTTCTTGAACCTGCTGATGTATGAGCTGAATTCTTTCAATGAACATGTGAGCTTTGTCAATGTCACTATGCTCGTCAATGGAAACATCCTTCTCAAGAATGAAATCTAAAGGTGACTTAGAAAAATACCCAAAACAAGCTTCAAAAGGTGAATTATTTGTATAAGAGTGCTTGGCCTGGTTGTAAGCATGTTGAATGTAGTGCAAGTATTCATCCCAAAGCTTGGGATGCTTGCTACAATAACCTCTCAAAAGATGTACAATGGTTCTGGTCACTACCTCTGTTTGGCCATCTTTTTGTGGATGGAAAGTAGTACTCTTTTTCAACCTAGTGTCCATCATCTTCCATAAATTGGACCAAAAATTTCCAACAAATTTGGAATCCCTGTCACTAACAATAGAAGTAGGCAAGCCATAATGAACCCATATATGTTGAAAATATAAATTAACAATTTGTTCAGTAATTATAGATTTCTTACATGACATAAGAATATACATCTTGTTGAATCTATCAACTACTACATAAAGATAATCATGCTACTTTCTAGACATCGGTAGACCTCCAACAAAATCCATAGAAACACTTCCCATAGTCTAGAAGGTACGGGTAATGGCGTATATAAACCAAACTTCCTATTTCTAGGCTTTCTTGTAGCACATAATGAACAACCTCAAACATGAAACACTATCTACCATGCGAGGCCAATAACAATAACTATGTAAATGTGCCACCGTTTTTCTTACCCCGAAATGTCCAACAATAAGAGAAGAATGAGTTTCTCTTATGACACTTAATCTCTCTCCCTATGGTATACATACTTTTCCCATATGAAACAGAAAATTATCATGCAAGTGATAATAATTCTCCATGATAGACATGCGATACATGCCTATGTTTGGAAGAGGACAATCTTGTTGTAACTGTATTTCATGTTGAACCTCCCTTTTAGGAGGCAAACTTGTTGGCTCCTCAAACATCTCATGATGTGCATCAACTACATCATATAAATCTGATTTTAACTTGGGATCACAATTTTCAAATGACTCATGATTCACATCAACCTTAGGCTTAACCATAAGAAGTGCAAAACTCTTACTAGAATTCACTAGCCTTTTTACCTATCCAGCATTTACCATCGCTATATTTGTCTTTTTGCGATGTGCTCTAACAATAAACTCCTTGCCATATTTAAATAGATGATACTTGTTCTCATGGTGATGGAAGATAGCTTTCATGTCATATAAGTGAGGACTTCCCAAAACAATTCCTGATATATCAAGTGGAACAACATCTAGTTCAACTGTGTCAATAAAATGTGCAGTTATTGCAAAGAGCAAGATGCACTTCTTTGAAACCTGTAAGTTTGCATCCTTGCAATTCCAACCAAGTGGATATGGTCTTGGATGTGGAATGGTCTCAAGTTTTAGCTACTTGACTAAGTCTTCAGAGATAAGGTTCGCTTGTGACCCACTGTCAAACAATGTGTCAATTTTTGTATGTTTTGAAACAACCCTCACATGGAATAGTTCAATTCTTTCTTATTCATTTGGAGCTTGTACATGACAGTTTGAAGAACTAGTACTTGGTTTAGTTTCAGTTTCTTTTCCCTTCATATTCTTCAAACCCATGGCTGTAATTTTGGTTTCGTCACCTAAATCATCACCTAAGTCTTGTTGTGTAGTTGTAGTAGCTGTGCAATTTTCTTCTTCCCTTTGTCTTTGTTAAACTGAGTTCTTCTTTTAGGATGAAGTTTCCAACAATTTTTCTCTTCATGGCCTTCTCTTGAACAGTGTTTACATATCACTTTCTCACCCTCTTTTTTGACAGATTCATTATTTTTGCCTTTTCCTTTTGAGGTTTTATCTTTGTTTTTCCCCTTAAAAGGCTTGTTTCTACTCTCTTCAAAAGTGTGTTTCCCTCTAGCCTCTAAATGTGTGGCTTGGACACAAAACTCATATAGACTAGTAGGATTGAGCATAAGGATAGTATGTCTAAGGTAGCTATGTAAACCACCTATATATTTCAACAAAGTGTCTTGACTCTGCAAGTCTACCCCTAATAAGAGTGCTCTTCTCCTAAACTCCTGGGTGTAGTCGTGTACATTTTGTCCCTTAAGTTGTCTGAAATTTTTCCAATTCATGATAGCTTTTTGTATATGAGCTAATGGATAAAACTGTTTTTTTATTGCAGTAATGAAATCAGCCCATGATAAAATGATCTTACCATGTTTTCTATCTCCTCCTTGGTTTTGGCTTTCCACCAAACAAGTGTTGCACCTTCCATTCTCAAAGAAGCTAGCTGAATTTTGGTTTCGTCATCATGAAGGTTCTGTATCCTCAAGTAAACCTCCAACTTCCTTATCCAATTGTCAAGTTTTTCTACATTGACTTCACCATTAAACATAGGCAATTCAAACTTAACATCAAGTTTCAAAAATGGACTTTTACGAGTGTTCTTGGACTTGTGAGATTGATTCACTGAATTTGAGGATGACGATGTAGAGGAAGAGGATGAAGATGGGGATGGTGGATCACCATTTCCTCCGTGTCCTTTCTTTGACTTGTATTCATTTTTCTTTCCTCCTGAATAGCCCTCTCCTTCCTTGTGAAGTTTAGACCCTTCTCCTTCAAGCCTTTCATTCCTTTCTTGGTAGAGTATCCTCACCATTTCAGTCTTGTCTAGGAATGTCTTTCTGAACACCCTTTATTCCTCTTTGGGATCAATGCCTTCAGGAATTTCTCATCCTCCTGAAGTCATGCTTATGGCTTCTTTTGCTTCTCTTGGAGGTGAAATTTAAGGTGGAGATAATGGCACTCTTTCCCTCCTTGGTTGAGGATTACTATGAGCTCTCACTAATTGACCTTCTCCTCTCTTGAGCTTAAGCCTAGTAAGCATAAAAAAACTTGCAAACAGTTAAACAAACTTTGCACAAGAACAATACCGAGTGTAGAACTCTAACTCTGATACCAACTTGATCTGAATGGATTATATTAGTTATGATGTGCTAAGTATCCAAACAGTAATAATAATGTGTGCATAAGGTTCTCCTTAAATTGCAGGTTAAACAAATAGTTCTGGCTTTGTTAATCAGATTCTTGTGTGAGATTGATTAAGTATTTTAACTGTTTAGCATTGTACAACAATAAAGAATAGAGAAATAAACTTCATAAAGCACATTACTCAGCAAATTGTTGAAGCAATTCACCCCTCTTGGGCTACATCTGCTGGTCTAGCTCCCAATGGCATGTCCCTCATGTTATTAATTTGGTGAAAATGTAAGTACAAGTGAAAATAAGCCTCAATAGGCAAAACTCTCTATAAAATCAGCTTCAGAAGGTATGAATTAGTCAGAGAGGACTATTCATTTACATAAAATAGATAAAGAAATCCCAATACACTGCCTTCTCCATGATGGCCTTGATGGCTCCTTGATCTTCCTTGAAGCTAAAAATGCTGAAGATGATCTCTGTTCAACCTGAAACCTGTGCCAAAACTGCTCAGAATGTCGAAAATACCCAAAATTGACTATTTTTGCACCTCATTTGGTCGAAAACTGAAATAGTTATGGCAAAAACAATTTTTTGCCCAATGTCCCTAAAATACCTCCTCCAAAACTGGAGGAACTCTAGTTAATGCTCCAGAATCGGCAGAATTTGCTGAATTGGTGGAACTGTGCTAAAATGGCGGTGTCAATAATGTCGTGGTTAAGTTTTTTTGCGCATTCATATGCGGAGAATCCACTAACTGTCTCTGCTGGCAGATAAGCTTTATTTCGCACCCATGGTCACGAATGAAGGGTCACATGGATGGGGGGCTAGCCCTTTTAACCTCCGCCCGTAATAAAAGGTAAGTTTAAGTATGACCCTGTTCCATAGGATTTTAAGAACCAACACACAACTCGGCTAGTCGGGCCTGTGCGCTCGTGGGCGGGAGGCCTGTGTTCGAATCCCCGAACTTGCAAACCTTTTGGTTGACAATGAAACGAGCCGACCTGACTCGCGTGCAAGTTGACTCGACTGTGCGTGCAGGGTGACCCAAATGCGTTCAGAGCTTTCGACCTGACTGTGCGTGCAGGGTGTTTCCCATACTCATTCAAGCTAATCCGAGCCTTTCTGCAATGCCTGCCCACGGTGTTGGGCTTAAACACCATTTTTTTATCCTTTTTACCTTTGAGCCTAGGGCCACGTGGCAGCCCTCGGGCAGGCCACGTGGCACCCTTCTTTTGGCTTCCACCATAATATAAAAATGACTTTAAAACATAATAATAATTTTTTTGATAAAATGTCTAAAGTCAAACAGTCCTTTTTTGGAGTTTACTGGACGATTTCAAACCTCAATAACGTCTGCATATGACCTTGGTTTTGAGAACCGTTCGCGGCACCAGAATTGCAGCTACAAGAACTTTCTGTTCGTTCAGATTGCAACTACTTCTAAGCACTTTCATTTTTGAGCAATTTCCATAACTTGGACATGATCTCCTGATCATGGGAAATCTAATTGTCCATTGGGCTAAGGAATAAAAAATCAAGCAGACAGAGCTAGGATCAAGGTCAAAAAGTCAAATGTTTTTAGGGCAAGATAGATAACCCTTTGAAGATCTTGGAAGGTTGTTTGGTGAGGTGATATGATCGGGATAAAGAGCAATGAAGGGTTCTTTGATCTAGAAAAGAGAAGTAGTAGGCAAAGGTCAAATTAAAGAGGGAGAAATCAAGGGTTTCCTACTCTAGAAATCAGTAGAAAACATAGAAATGATAAACAGTAAAGACAGGGTTCTTTTAACAAATCCTGAAGTAATACTCATGTTTATTCATTCAAATTTAGAACACATATTGGATGCATGAAACAAAGAAGATAAACAATGACAAGTAGAAAATACTTCACTTCAATAGCTCATCACATGAATCTTGAAATATGATGCTAGTTGATCTAATCCAGTCTGCTACTCGAAATTTGCAACACAAAAGCCTTCAAGTCCAACAAAAATGACTATAGAAATCTTCAACAATTTATTCCACAATAATACTTAAAAGTGTGAAGTATTTATACATAATTGTTTACAAAATATCCTAGAATGCTTCTAGGAATTATCTGAGGAAAATAGAAATATCTTTACAACAAAATAGAGACAGTTGCTTAACAAATTAGCAAGTTGTGCTATCTATCTAAATAAAATATAAACTAATTGTGGATTAGGTGCAGTTGGTTGCCTTAGTGTCCTCTTTGCTGGCTCAGATATTTTCAAGTTGGTTTTGAAATATGATATGTTTTATCTTTTACTCTTTCACTTTGATTCTCTTTAATCTCTGATACTCTTTAAATTCAGATACTCTTTGACCACTGTAAAATTGTTTACTGTTGTAATAAAAATATGTTTTGACTGAAAATAAACAAACTGTTTTTCTGCCTTTTACCTTTCACAGTAAATCTATAAGTGATTGCCAAGTTTCTTCATCTGGAATTTGTATCTTCTTCAGCTTTCTGAAGTTTTCATCTGCCTCTGAATATCTGGAAAAAGTTGGTTTTATAACAAACAAATGTCTTATCTTATGCTACAAATAAAATAAATCCTCAAAACTTCTGAGTAAGACTTTTCCAGTGGGGATTCCTTGTCCATCTGTCTTGTTCACCTGTTCCTTTACATATTCTCTGATCTTTTTATTGTAATCCTCCTGAGGCATAAGCTTATCATTGATGACCAAAATGTTAGCAAACTTCTTTGCCTAAGATTTTCAAATTTAACCATGAATTTGGTTATGGTTATGTTCATATTCTCACACTTCTCCTCAAGTTGTTTCATCAAGTTATTCTTGGTGATGACTTTCCTTATTTCAAGGATTGTTTCAGCTTTCTTCGCGCAATGTCTACATTCTTTTTCTTTACTATTTGTTCTGCTGCTTTGACATTTGTAGGGTCATATCCAACCTGCAAGACTAACTCTTCTAGAGATTTAATTCTGAGATCTTTAGCATATAATGAGCTTTGTCAAGTTTCATTTGATCTTTCATATTTATGATTGTGTTATGAAGTTTTTGAACACTCATAGCCTTGGTTGTAATTGTTGATACAACATCTCTGAACTCTGCCTATGAAATTCTATCTGATCAAGAGCATGAATTTTGTTTGTTTGTAATTCTAGGTCAATCATTTTGTAATTTGCAACTGTCTTTGGAACCTTCACTGTAGGCTGTAATACTGACATGATCAACTTTTTATTTGAGTAATCAAATGCTGATAAGAGTCTATTTTTAACACTTGGTGTTTGCTTCAAGTATTGAGAGTAAATCTCATTTTTTATCTCTTCATTCTTTGTCTTGATTTGTTTATACTTTTCCTTGATATCAAGGTCCTTTTCCTCATCTTTTTGTGAGGATGATGCTTTCATGTTCTGTTGTTTCCTATCAACTGTGCATTTGAATTTTCAACCTGTTCTTCATTTATATTCTCTGTAACTTGCTCATTTCTTATAATTGTAGCAGCATATGTGTTGGTAACTGGGATATCTGTATCTTCAGCTTCAATGGTTACCTTCTCTTTATCTACAGAATTTAACTTAGGCTTCTTATTATATCTTAACTTGAACCTAGTTTGAGTAGTGGTTTTAGCAACATAAGAATCTTCTTCTCTGACTCTTTTGGTGGTTTTCTTTGTTTGATCTTTAGTTTGTAAAGTGTGACTAGTATCACTTTGTTTTACTACATCTATTAAAGTATTTTCTGTCCACTCAGTCTGATTAGCATACTTCTCAATCTTTGGTTTTTTCTCATGAATGTAGGGTGTCAGTTTACACTTAACCCTCATTTTACTTAAGATTCCTTGTGGATCATAGTTCCAAATGAAATTCTCTTCAAATATGTACTCTAATAACTATTTGGTTGCTTCAACCTTTGCATCTCTATGATTATAAATGAATGGTCCCACTTGATTCTTTAATTTAAACTGTGTTTTCTTCTTTGTTGCTAGAAATTTAATTGAATTAGAATTTAAAATTTGCATGATGTATTCCAAGGCAAAAATCATCATTAGTACATATTTGGGTAATTTATAGGGCAACAAATTGGATCCAAAAACTCTAATCTATGTGTGTTTTTCATACAAATACCAATCTCCAGTCTTGGTCTGCTCTGATAACTCTAAAATCTTCTTCATCTCATCATTTATCCTTGGTTGTTCAATATTTATTAACATTTTTATTAATGGATGGATGAAGAAGTCTGAAAAATCTGCATAGGTAAACTCTGTGGACTCTTTTCTGATTAAAGAGGTCCAAAAAATCACTGAAGGAGGATTTCCTTCTATGTCAAGCTTCTGTAAGGATAGTAGAAAATTATCTACTTGAAAATGCAAGAACATTTGGAAAAGGAAAGATGTGTATCTAAACACTCCTTCAGTTGGCAACTTAACCAATTGGTCATGAATATTGTCAGCAATATACCCATCATAATTAAAGATAACAGATGGAGGTTGTCCCGGTGTGAAAGTGGATAGGAAACCTAAAATGGATTCATCTGTATGTTCATCAATGAAGTATCCTAGGATGGAAGATAACATAGAAATTACATGCCTTGAACCTTCTAGAAATTTTGAAGTGGAATATGGAGGATTGGTCTGAGGAATTTCCACATGTAAGGGCATGAATATTTGGAATATTTGGAATCTTTTAAGAAAATCAAGGCCAATGTACAACTTGGTGAGAGCTTCTATGGATAAAGGAACTGCTTGAGGATCAAGTTTGAGCTGTAACATTTGATTAATGAACTCAACAATAATGGTAAAAAGTACTTCTTTGTTTGCATTTATTATGGCTCTTTGTTCAAGAACATAATAATTTTGACACAATCTGATAATCTCTAGGCATGAATGAGTAACTGGAACAAAATATTTGGGCAAGTTTGATTCCCAAATTTGAACTTCTTCCACCTGATCTAAAGACTTTTCAAAGCTCCATTTGTGAAGTTCCAACGAATTGAATTCTATAATTGGGTCTGCTATCTTGTAGTCAACATCTACTAATGGGGTGTGCTCAATGTCTACAACAGGAGGTTGTAGAGGATTCACAATGATGGCAGTCTTGGAAGATGCAGCTGGAGTAGGTTTAGGCATTTTGAGGCTTTTTAGACTACAAGAAACTCTGCTTTTTGGATTTTTGGCTACTTCTGTAAGATTAAACAGTTTACAGAAGTATTCTTTCACTTTGGAAGGGATTCTTGAATTAAAATAGGCAGAAATATGTTCTTTTCTTGAATTTTGCTTTCAATTTTTTGACTTTCAACATGTATTTCTGACTCTCACTAGTTAGAAAACAAGAAAGAGGGGTTTCTTGGACTTTTTCGATGGACAATTGGGTTAAAAAATTTTTGAAATCAGGCACAGAGGTTAGGTTACCTTCAGAGGATTTTTGGTCTTAATTTAGAGTTTTAAACAGTTTATAAAAACTATATAAACTCAATATTTTCATTCAAAATAGTGTGCAGTATAGAACAGGATTTCTCAAAAAAATCTCCAGGGTTTGGCTTGTCTTTTGGATATTTTAATAGGTTTCTTTGGATAATCTGAACTCTGAATGGATTTGTTCTTTATTAAGGTCCTTTCAAATCAATAACAAGCTCAATTTATCGAGGAATACCTGTTATATGCAGGTACGAGTCTTTGAAGATGACTCTGAGGCTTTATAACAGGTTTTGTGCTATATTTTCTGGTCTATGAAGCAATTCAAGGCTTTTTAGAAATCTTTAATAGTAACTGGAGGGATTTACACTAATTCTAGGCATGAAAACAGTAAAAAAAACTTCTTTCCTCTAAGTCTGAAAGGCAGATACAGTCAATAAGGGCAGAAGAAAGGGATAACAGTGCGTTTTCAAGGTTTATTTTGCAAATTAGGGTTAATTTAGCCTGCAATAAATAGCGGTCAAATCGAGCGAAGAGGCGATTTTCGGCTTTAAAGGGAAGAAATCACTAGTGGTTATTGCGCGGATTTGAGGTGGTAAGCAGTTTTGAACGGATCGAATGTGATCCAATGAGAATATGCCACGTCGAGGAGAGAGAAACAAGTGAAACTGCTTATTTCTCGTAGAAATGAAATGGTTGATATCGCGCAACTTTATTTACGATATTTAAGTTTTGATCTAGAAGCTCCATCGAGATTGGAGTGGGTCCGGGGTTTTGATATTCGGCGGGATGGGTTTTTTAAATTTATAAATAAAACATTTATTAAAGTTAAATGTTAGGTTATACGATAGGCAGGGGGTAATGTTTTATATGCGTTAATTAAAACATTTCACCAATGTTTCAACCAATACATGGGTGTGGGTTTTAATATTATATGGTATAATAAACCTTTGACAATTGTTTAAATACCATAGGGGGGCGGGGTATATTTTTATATATTTGATATTGTTTAAACCTATGGGACAGGGCTAGGGATTTATTTCACCACGTGGGATATTTAACATAGGTTAAAACTTTAAAATAATGGGTTTTGGGGTTATTTTAAATGTAAAGGATTTAGTAATATACGACAAGGGTATAGTTTAGGAATTAATATATAAGTTAGAAATTAATATGAAAGTAAAGGGGTAATATATGAAATGAATAAAAAATACATAAATTAAAACTAAGTAAAGTGGAAAAGATTGACAAATAAGCATATTTTGTCTTATTTTTGGATTTCACACTTAAATTTAGGATAAATGTATTTTGTAGGTTTCTGAGTGATTTTGAATGGAAATGAAATAAATTATTTAGGGTTTTTATTTTTACTAAATGAAAATGGGTGATTACTTAGGAAAAGGGATCATAATTATGGATGAAGGGTAAATGTTGATGAAAATGGGTTTTACGTAGGAATTCAATATTTTTTAACCAATCAGTTACCGAGCCTTGGGTTCGGTCCTAACAGAAGTCAGAGAAATGCTTTGAGCCTTTTTAACTGAAGGTTTAGAATACTAAATCATTGTGGGGGAGGGGAAATTAGTAATTTTGCTCGATGATACTTTATTACATTCTTTCACAACTGCTTTCTACCTAGCCATCATTATTTCTAACATTTTTACTTCATTTTCATGGGTGCATTTAGGCTTGCAACCCTAAATCAATTTTTCTTTCAAAGCATTAAAACTATCTAAATTTAACCTTATTTCATCTGAGGGCTCAGATTAAACTGTTGAGCTCCTCATTTATTCTCTATCTTATATACTGATTTGTCAATTTTACACTGTTTGACACACTGTTACTGATGAAATAGGTAACCTGACCTCAAAACGGGAACTCTAGCCCAAAAAGACTCAAAAAACATGAAAAAAAAGAAAAAAAGAAAGAGAGGAGAGTATTCTAGAACGCAGATGGTTTTTTTTTAAGGTCAAATTTCAACATTTTATAAAATTATACTAAAAACAAAATTGTTTTTTGAAAAAATGATTGAAAAAACACCTTCAAAACAAAACCAATTGATGCTTGAATAACAAAAAAAAATTGTGTCATATTTTTGACATTTTTTAAAATAGAAATAACGTTTTTTAATTTTTAAAATTCAAACATTAAAAAAAACCTAAAATTTAAGATAAATAAATAAATTTAAAAAATAAAAACATTTTAAAGGTTAAAATTTAAAAATATATAGGAATAAAAAAATCAAAATAAAAATTTTAATTCAAACATTGAAAAAACCTAAAATTTAAGAGAAAAAATAAAATAAAAATTTAAAGATTAAAATTTCAAAATATATAGAAAAAAAATAATAAATAAATAAAATTTTAAAAAAAAATTATAAAAAATAAAATACAGAAATTAAATTTAAAAAAGAAAAAGAAAATGTTAAAAAAAAAAAAAAAAAAAAAAAATTATAAAAAAAATAAAATAAAAATTAAAAAAAAAAAATACATTATTTAAATTAAAAGTAAAAAAATGAAAAATTAATAAAAAATAAAAGATGAAAAATAAAATACAATAAAATAATTAAATTTAATATATATATATATATATTTAAAAAACAAATAAATTTTAAAAAATAAATTAAATTTAAATTATAAATAAAAAATGTATATATATTATATATATGAACGTAAATAAAAAATATATATATTAAATTTTATTAAATTAAAAAAGGTAAATATTAAACAACAAAATTAAATTAAATTAAAATAAATAAATATTAAATTTTAATAAATAATTGAATAAACAAATAAATTAAATAATAATAAATAAATAAATAAATGGGAGTATATAAAGCAGAACTTAAAAATCAATTAAAATTGAAAAATTAGAAAAATAAATTAAATAAAAAATAAAAATAAAGAACAAATTAATTTGAAAATATTAAGTTTTAGATTCTGCTTCTTATGATCTATAGGTCAGGGACTTTTCATTAAATCAAGATATAATGAATGTTACTATTATATGTACTATTACTAAAAAATTTTACAATATTAAGTTTAATTAAAAAATAAATAATAATAAATTATAATTTTAAATACACAATTTTAATTGAAATAAAAAAAATATATAAAAATTTTATGTAATTAAAAAAATAATAATAAAAAAATTAAAAATTAAAAAAAAATATTAAATTCAAACAATTTCAAAAAAAATTGCAAAATTTATTAAATTTTAAAAAATTAAATGAAAAAACTAAACATAAAATTTAATAATATAAAAAAAATTTTTAAAAAAATAAAATCAATTAAATAAAAAAAAAATACAAAATTTAATAAAAATTATTAATAAAATTTAGAAAAAAAAAAATTAAAAACAAAAAAAATAATAAAATAAATTAAAATTTAAAAAAATAGAAAAAAAAAATTAAAGAAAATTAAATTTCAAATATAAAATTAAATTAAAAAAAAAAATTTAAAAAAAAATTGAATATATATATATATATATATATATATATATATATATATATATATATATATATATATATATATATATATATAAAAATAAAAAATAAAAATATTAAAAATTAAAAAAAATAGTAATAATTTTTTTTTTTAATGTGGGTGGCGCCACTCAACCGCTCTGCCTAGGTGCAGTGGCATGCCTGGTTGTCATGGAAATCATTTGAGAACTCGTCTCTCGCGAGAGAGGGTTTCTATCTTAGTCCAATTCTCTGTAATCGCCCCGCTCGGGTGTGGTGGCGAGCAGAGGGTGATTCTCTGACTATCTTAGCCGCCTGCCAGGAGGCTGTTTGATGGGCGGGCTGCATGCCCCACGCCTACTGACAAATTCCACCCACCTGCCAGAGTCGATTGGCGCACCCCCCCACTCACGATCAAAAAATTCTTCCCTTTTTTATTTTTTATTTTTAATTTCAAAAAATTTAAAATTATTTTTTTTTAATTCAATTTTTTAATCTTAAATTCAATTTGTTTAATTTTTTTTTATTATTTTTTATTTTTATATTTAATATTATAGATTAATTATTTTTTAAATTTTTTAATTTAAAATTTATTTATTAAATTTATTAAATTTTAATTTAATTTAATTGTTTTTTTAAATTTTTTAGTTTATTTAGTTTTTCATTTTTAAAATCTATAAATTGTTTCATTAAAAAAAATTATGGATATTTTTGTTTTAAATTATTTGGTATTTTAAGTTTTTTTCTTTCTTTTTATTTCTTTTTATTATTATTATTAATATTATTTTTTTAATTTAAATTTTATTATTATTATTATTATTATCTAAATTTTAATTTTGTAATTTTAATTTTTTAAAATTTTTTTTATATGGTTTTTTTTAATAAGTTAGAAAAAAATGTTTTTGATGTTTTTTATTTTTATTTTTTTGGTTAATTTTTGTTTTTTTCCTTTAAATTATGTGTTATTTTTTCAAATTTTGTCATTTTTTTGATATAATTTTCGAATATTTTTGTTTTTTGTTTTTTTTTGTTTTTTTAATTTTTTTTTTACGAGTTAATTTTGTTTTTTTTTTTTTAAGTTTTTATTGGTTTTTTTTAATCATTTTTATATATAATTTTTTATCTAAGTTTTGTATTTTATTACCAAATATGAAAATCACCATTCTAAAAAAAAAGGTTGATACTAACACACGTTTGGTACCAGCATGAAAATCACCATTTAAAAAAAAAGTTGATGCTGCATCAATACGTTTCAAAATTAGCATGAAAATCACTAACATTTTAAAACAAATATTCATACTTGATAAATAAAAATATTAGAGTGTCAAAAATGTGCTCAAAAAAAGAAGAAGGTGATTCTGCATCACCACTTTTCAAAATCGGGTGCTTTTTATACTACCAAAAAAAAGTAGGTAACAGTGCGGTTACCTATTTCATCTGTAACATATCTGTATTCTCTATCTAAAACATGAAATTCAAAGCATGAAAAGTTAATATTAAATTGTTTAATTGATCATGGATTATGACACTTATTGAAAATCTGCACATAATCATTATTCTTGCAGTAAAAGTAAATAGTAGTGGCATTTTGACTTGCTCACTTTCATATGTTATTCTTATCTCTTTTTTCTTTTGGGGTCTATTTTTTCTAAATCCTTTGATATTTCTTTTAGGACTTTTACCCAATTTTCATTTTTTATTATTTTCCATTTTCAAAATATGGGAAAGCTACTTGCAGAAAGCAAGGTATGTACATATTTACAAGACTATCAAAGTCAATTCAAAAATTATGAACCCTGTTATTATAGGACCCTAACATGTTGAAGCCTCAACAATAAGTAAACGATTTAACGGCCCAATAGGAAGCTTTATATGACAAGAGTGTAAGCCTCTACCCTCTTACCAACCACCAATGGTGTCAAGTTTTATTTGCAGACAATGATGTTGTTGCATGTTGAGAGCTGCAATATTGTATCAACAAAAACAATGCCAATAGCCTTGAGTTTTATATGTTTTTCTCCTACTTTTAGAAAAAAATGTTAACATATATTTTTGGGTTGTTCTCTAGCAAAGGACCTTAATGGTTTCTTTACATGGAATGTTACATGAGGGACAACATGGCCTATTGGAATCCCTCGAAATATATAATTTTAAAAATCTCAAAATTCTTTCATTGAAAACATATCTAGTGCATTTTGATTTGTCATTATTTGTCTAAGATCCATTGGTGTGTTGTTACAAAGAAATCTAATAAATGGAAAATTCCTTGAATCCTATAGTGATTCTATCACAAAAGATAGTATTGTAGTGAATGTATTTAATAATCTAGTTCAAACGTATCTTGTTAAGTTCTTTGTGTTTTCTCCTTCTTGTTGATTGATTAAGATTCATGGGTTTCTTTAGTCACTCGCAATGCATTGATATCCTTAACACACATTCTCATGTAGAAGTGGGATCCAGTAGAGGAGGAATTTGTGGCAAATGGAATTTTTGGAAAAACATGCCATATATTCCTAGGAAAGACCTTTACATACAAGTTTTGAGTGAAGGTCTAGATATGAAAGTACTGCTACTTTCAATAATTGTATATTCAAAAAACAAGAAGGGGGTTTGGAGGGTTAAATGTAAAGTAGAAAGCCCCTCGTCCTCTTGCATTGCTTGATCTTAATGGTGAGATCACTCCATTGATGGGTGACTATTACAAGGTGAAGCTTATTTTCCAGTCCATCAGCCCATAAATGCACGAGGGCAGGAAATGCCCACCGTAGAATTAAAGCAAGTACATAATCCTGCGGTGGGCATTTCTTGCCTCGGCGCATTTATGGGCCGATGGACTGGAAAATAAGCTTTGCCCTATTACAAGGCTACATAGTATGTTATTAATTCAACGTATTTAAACAAAAACATATTTTCAGTTCAAAGAGAATGGTTATAATCTTCAACCTATCCACCAAAACTTTCTTTTTCATTGCATTAATCTCTTAACATTTTCAACCTTTAGGTAGATCCTTAGGATAACACTTTATGTGGGAAGCTCTCTTGGTAAACCTAATGTTGTTCCCACTAATGGTCATGAAACATCAATCATAGTGCATCAATGTATTTAAGGAAGCCTTGAGATCATTGATATATATATATATATATATATATATATATATATATATATATATATTAAAAAAACATTTCCTTTTAGATTGTAGGCTCTTACTCGCATCGGCTGTTAGCGCTCAAATCTACCTTAGGCTGAAATAAGGTAAAACTCAAGGCTACATCAAACCACGCTCAGCCTCGTAGCTAGCCCTACGAGGACAGGAGAGGGCTCTCTCCGGGTCTATCTCGGCAAAAGGTTTTCAGAGGGGCTGAGATGACTTATAATGAACAATGAATACGGATTTTAGGCTAGTAAAGAGATAGGAATGTTTGATTTTGATTTTTTGGGTTTTCGTTGGAGAAATGGGAAAAAACAATTTTGGGTTCGGGGATAAGGTCAGATCTTTGCAGATTTCGAGTTGGGGCGAGGTAGGCAATAGTCTTAATGCTTTTGATTGGATATATGGATGGATCAGAACGAAAGGGAGCTGGAAAGGGAAAGGATGAACATGGATCCTTCTCAAACAGGCGAAAACATGTAAAATTAAATGAATTCAAAGGCAGAGCACTGTGAACAATGGATTCAACCTCATCTACTCATTCATTTAATTTAAGAAGCATAAGTGAGAAATGGCATACATTAAACATGAAGTAACTTACAATAAACTGAGAGAAAACACCATTAAGAACTGAAAGCCACAAGAATCCCAACAGGTGCTGCAAAACCTCTGATCTTTCCTTAGCCAAAATATGAAAAATATGTACAATGTGTGCCAAAGTTTCCCAAGAGTCCAACCTCTCCAACCTCTGAAAATGATTGAGAAATTACATAATATAGACCATCCTAACCCCTTCCCATGCCTCTAGGGGTCGAATTCCTCCTTCTAGGAGTAGTTCCAACTAATTCTAAACAAGGAGCTAGAATCTAGGCATCCAAACAACTTGCCTCTAAAAGAGTGGAAACTGATTCATTTACATGATTTTCACTTTTTTGAGAGTGAATCTTCTAGAATAGGTAAAAGTAAGCCAAAGTTACATTCCAACCATCAATTTACATCATGAAAACCCAAAAATTTCATCCACAAGAAAAACTGGTCCCAACTGGCCGAAATTCTGAGCTGGAAGTTGAAAATTCAGCCAAAAATTTAAGTGGGTAGCGCCCCTGAACTGAGTGGGTAGCGCGCCTTTCAGCCTAATTTTGAGGCACTTCTCGGCATCCAAATTGAGCTCATGATAGCTCGTTGGAAAGCCCTAGATGTTGGCTATCCAACCCAAGTGGAATTTCCCAATTTGGAGCTCATTTGCCCCTCCAAAACTTCATTATCCCAGAAGTACTTCCTGCTGGTGCAAAAGGTGGCAGCAAGGTGGTTTTCATGGTGTTTTTGAGCTTTTTGACCATCCAGAATCTGATGAAATGCTTCGGCAATGCCTGAGGATGCATAACTTACCATGAAAAATCCAAAAATGCAAAGATTTCCTTCAGCAAGTGTCCCAAAAAAAAGTGAGCATATGGGCGCGCTACCCGCTTAACTGAAAAACCTGTTTTTAGACCAAAATATTTCGAAATGACAAAAATTTCTCCGAATTTGCTCAAATTCAGAGCAAAGACCCTAAATCATGTATCATGCCCAGCCAACGAAGCCTCGGCCAAAATCCGGAGTGGATCAGGCCTTTTCCGCCGTTTTAGTGCTTCGCTCAACCTCCTCTTCAGAATCTTCATTCTCGCTTTGCAGACATGCATGCGAGCCCAATAATGGCCTTTCATGTGACGAAGCATGTCTTTCTCTCTATTTTCCTTTGCCAACAACTTCTCCAGATGAATGTTAACGTGCATGAGTTCAGTCTCTCGCTCAACTGGTGTCATATCGCCTGGTCTCTTCCGGGCCAATTGTCGATCCTCACGGATTCGACGCAGCTCATAAAGTGTGTGCTCATCCTCTAGCTGTTTGTTGCGCTACTCCAGATAGTTTATCACCCACTAAGCCTTCTGCAATTTATCTTTCAGCGTGTCATTCTCGGCCCTTTGCTCCTGGATGATCTCCCTCAGTTTCGAGCTAGGAGAGCTTGCATCAACATCAATGATTGTGAAATCTGTGTCCCGGCCTCCTGATGGGCCCTCATCATACATGGGCTTCTTGCCCCTGTCCTGGATCTATACCTGTGCTGAAGAAGAAGGCGAGACCCCTTCCACATCATGTGGATATAATACTCGCTCTGCTGATGAAGTCGGCAAGACCCCTTCCACATCATGTGGAGATAATACTCGCCGTGTAGCTGCAAATAAGGCCCTGTGGCCTCGCTGATATGTCACAAACAATGGAGCGCTGATATGCTCAATCTCGGGAATGCCAGGCTGGTGTGAAGGCTCTCCCGCATCATGAACTACCTCGGGAGGCGGCTGTGACACTGTGAAAAAGTCACGGGAGATGAAATCCTCCTAAGCGATGCCCTGCTGTGCCAACTGATGTAACACTATGATCTTGATCAAAGCGTAATGATATATACTTCTATGCTGCTGTGATGGGCTCTTCTTCTGTACAAAAATCATCATCCTCTCTATGTTGCGATACATGAAGTATGGAATGTTCATCATACGTACCCTTGTGAAGTGCATCAACAAACGAACATGGTACGCAAAGAGACGCGAGAATCTGCCCTCGCAACTGAAATACCGAATGATGAGTTTCATCAGTGGTGCAAACTCATCCCTCAGGAATCTGAAAGGAAAAACTCTGCCCAAGTGCCTCATATACCTAGGTTTGATGTATGGCTCATAGTGGAATTTCTCTAACTGCTGACGTTTGTTCCATTCCTCTCCTAAATTTGGTATGCCAGTGGCCTGAGCAATAGTCATTGGTGACAGAATGAAATCTACTCCAGCGAGATTTACACGGCCATCACGTAAATGTAGAACAAACAGGCGAGCTAGTTCACGATGAAGCTGGGTTTGTGAAATCATTTCACAGAATCGAAAACATGACTGAACCCGAAAACAATCCATTGCAAGCGGACATGCCTGCAATTGAGCCAAAGAAGTAGGCTCCTCCTTGAGATGTTTACCACCTTTGCCACCTCTGTGAGGCCTCCGTGGCACATTTCCCTCTGTTGTGGAATCACTATCCGACTCCTGCTCATAAACTGACTCTGTCTCTGACATGGCTTTGAACAAGATATTTGTAATATGGATGCTGATATAGGTGCAGTGAAAGCAAAGTTTTAATGTATGTTCAAAACCCAATAGATGTCACCCATGTACCCAAGTATCACAGGAAAAAAAAATCATAATGAGGATGACTCTGTTTTAATGGCATAAAAACTATCACTGTTTCGATCATAAGTGAGTTTGACAAATGAAAACCAAATGCAGATGCATGGTACAATTTTATAATGATGGCCAAAATTTGTCAAAGGGGCAACAAGTATGGGACTGTGTTTTATGAACTGGAGAATAGGGACAATATGACAATAACCATAGTGACACAAATGGCCATGACAGTGGCAATATTATGGTGATGGTAGCAGTGATAAGATTATGGTGATGGTGGTTATAGACTAGTCAACATGAAATTGTGCAAAAACATGAAAGGGCATGACAGCAGTGAAAAAATGATAACTGAGGGTGTGAGGATGATATACACAACGTGCTATGACATTAGCATTTTTACCATTCAAGAGTTTCAAACTTTTCATAAAACTGTCCATATATTTCCAAAAACCCTTGAGGAATTAATTTGCATGTGAATGTAGGGTTTATACATTCTTCTCCAAACATGGCCTCTTTCCCAACATCAATAACATCACAAGCATGATAAAAATCTACTGAGCAATGATAAAAACCTGTTTGCAAGTTGTTGGAGTCGATTTGAATCAAAACTGGGCGCAAAACACAAATTTCTGGGCTCTGTTGCTATGTGGGTAGCGCCCCTGCCCAATGGGTAGCGCGCACCAAGTGGGTAGCGCCCGTTCTATTTAACACTGGCCGTGGTGTTCAAGTGGGTAGCACGCACCAAGTGGGTAGCGCGCACCACGTATGGGTAGCGTGCACTCCAAACTCTGTCCAGAACTCTGCTAAGCGCTATTTCGGCCCTCAACCACACAATTTCGACTTCTGCCTGCGGATTTTTGCAAATGATTTTGTTTGCCATGTTTATATATGAAGAAAATATCTCACCAAATCGGATTTAATTTCAAATTTGCTTGATAACCCACTTTCATAATGTTTCTGAACTTTGACATTTGATCTTTTAATACAATGTTTCTCTTTGGATTTTCTGAGCTTTGGACTAAAAATACTTGTTTGTCTTTTGCAGGGATGCGGCACTTGGCTTTGGAAAAGATCAGAGGCTTGCACTGAAGCTTTCTGATAATGAAATAAATACAATTATTTTTTTTTAGATAGAAGCTATTAAAATTTATTATAGAGCGCCAAATCGGGCAGCAATGTGCACCATGTGCATCGCTTCCGTCGGAAGCGCAGAGCATAGTATTCCTCCCCGAGACAAAGTGCGGTTATGTTTTATTATAGAGCGCCAAAACAGTGGCATTGTGCAATTACAGTATTACTCTGGCTAGGAGCGCAGAGCATAGTATTCCTCCTGAGACAGTAAACAATGCAGCATAGAATGAATATACCCCACTGCAACTTTCTAAACTCTGTGCTGTCGTGATCGATTGGAGCGTTGGAGTAGGCATCGAAATAAGAGGCAGAGAGATTGTCGACAGATCCACAGGTGAACACTGGTAGATGAGTGGAGCCGATGGCATGAAATCCCTCCGGAACAGCGATCAGATCCTTCATTTGACTTTCCAGGATATAGTAAGAAGAGCCCTTCTTTCTGTTTCTTTTGGATTCGCTATGGATAGAAAACAAACCTATTTTGCTGCTGCCAAAAATGCAGAAGATGATCTCCCATCCTTCTCTCATCCGGATGCTTACAGCATATAAAACTGGGAAATAACACAGAGCATGATTCTGGAGGAAAGGGTCGGATTGCTTCATTAGGGATTGAATCAATATTTTTTCCAGTTGGTCTTTAAAGTTGTTGCGGATTAGACAGAAGGGAGGACGGAAGGGCCTAGGGATTAGAGGAATACCCAGCAGGAAAGGGGCCCAGAGAGCACAGAGCCTATGGGATATTGCAGAAGGAGTCGACATAGTTAACGGAAAGAGATCTTTTATTCCGCAGAACGCCGAGGTTGGCTTCCATATCTGCCTGGGTATTTAATTTCCTGGGAATATGATAGAAGGAGATCTTGTGGAATTTAGGCAAAATAAGTCTGATTTTCCTAAGGATGGCTGATAAATGGAGCTGAGAAGGATTCTTATTGGTGTTCAACACCTGGATAATGATCCTGGAGTCTCCGAAGACTGAAATAGATAGGAAGTTACCTTTGATCGCTTGAAATAGACCCTGCCACAGAGCAAGAGCCTCCGCTCTGTTGTTAGATTCCCTGCCCAGCCCCCAAGCAAACCGGATCACATCAGAACCATCAGGACCCAAGAGAACCCCACCACCTCCTGCGATACCAGGGTTGCCTTTGGAGGCCCCGTAAAAAAAAATATAATGTTCATTCAGAGCCGACCTCCACTTAATGAACTCTTGCTCCTCCAGCCTAATTTCCCAGATGGAGAGAACACTAGCAGAAGGGGTGGAACAGTCCTTATGGTTAGGGACCAGACCATTCAACCAGAGATCCTCCTCTCTGTTCAAAGCTTTTCCAGGCTTTTTGGAAGATTTGGCTTCTAGAGTTTCGCCCAAAAGAGCTTTGACTTTGGAGATGACTCTGGACGAATTACAGCTTTCGTTTCTGAATAATCTGTTGTTCCTCTCCAGCCATAACTTCCAGCAAACGAACTTGGGGATCCATAGCCAGCAATTTTTGAGAAGGTGATTTTTGGAAAGACCAAACGGAGATATTTTGCTCCAAGTTTGGAAAAGGTTTTGAATGTTCCTAGGGATCTCGATTTTATCATAAATTAGCATAAGGATCCCTTTACAGACTTCAAACGCAAAAGGGCAGGTTAAGAACAAATGATCAGTTGTTTCTTCATCCGACATGCAAAGATTGCACCAGGATGGTCCTTCCATACCACGCCTGCGGAGATTATCACGAGTGAGAATACTGTTGTGAGCTAACATCCAACAGAAGAAATCAATTTTGGGAAGAGAGGAGGAATCCCAAATAAATTTCCATTGAGCAGGATTTGGAGGAACATTCGGAGTGGCCATAATACTTTTGTAGCCTTCAGATGCTGAATACGAGCCAGAGATAGATCCCCACCCTCGTTTGTCCTTTGCTGAAGCTTTTAAGGGAGCTTTCCCTTGAAGTCTATCCAATAGAGCTGAAGCTTCACCTTCCAGCCACTGAGGGACCTCCCCCAATTGCCAGCTGTTCCAAAGACTATCCTCCGTCCACGAGGAGATGTCCCAGAGGGTGTTCAAATTGCGAGCCTGGAGCCAGTCTTTGATATTGGTAAGTTCTTCCATCTGACTCAAAGGTTGATCACCCATAATAGGATCATCCCAGATTCTTATTTTTTGCCCATTGCCTGGAATCCAATACAGCTTATGACTGAAATGTTCCAAAGCTTTGAAGCAGAGTTTAAAAACAGGAGAACCTTTGGAGGTTCGAGGAAGTTGGTCCAAGCATCTAAGGCGCTTCCCATGAAAATATTTTCTCCACAGGACTTTCTTGCTCCAACTTAATTTTCTAGAGACAATGTCCCAAAGTAGCTTGGTACCCAAAGCCAGATTTTGAGCGGCCAGATCGCGAATTTGTAGACCTCCTTCCATAAATGGCTTTTCAATAGTATCCCATTTAACAAGATGCAACCTTCTTTCGTTATTTTCCCCCCCTTCCCACAGAAAACGCCTTAGGAGAGCTTCCATTTTGTTGATGAAAGTTTTTGGGGCAAGGAGGATGGAGTGCTGATATAATGGAAGACATGAGAGAACAGCTTTCATTAGAATGATCTTCCCAGCATTATTCAGCCATGAAGCACCCCAGGCATGGATTCTGCTTTTAATCTTGTCCAGCAGGGGCATCCAATGGGCAACTTTAGGAATGGTCTTGAAGATTGGTATTCCCAGGTATTTAAAGGAGTCCCAGGCCCAGGACCCTTCCATATCAAGAATCCTAGCAATATCTGATAATTCCTTAACCGAGCAGTTCCAGCCATAAATTGTGCTTTTTAGAAAGTTGATCTTGCTGCCCGAGACCTCTCTATAAATGTCCAGCTCCTTCTTGAAGGATTTAGCAGAGTTTATGCTTGCCCCCCCCAGCAATAAAGTGTCGTCAGCAAATTGGGCGTGATTTATATCTTTGACATGATGAACCATACGAAGGCCAGGAAGGATTTGAGTCTGTTGATTATGGTCCAGTTGAAAGCTGAGAACTGAGGCTTGAATGGCATAAAGAAGCGGGGACAATGGGCAGCCTTGTCTTAGGCCCCTAGAGGCTTGGAAAAAATCTGAAGGTCGCCCATTAACCAAAGGCGCTATCCAAGGAGAGGCAATGCAGGCTTTTATCCAGTTAATGATGGCTGAAGAGAAGCCCATTTTCTTCATAACCATAAACATGAATTCATGCTTTACCCTGTCAAAAGCATTTGCCAAGTCAAGCTTAATCACCATACCTTTCTCCTTTCGGTGATAGCTTGAATGAACAGCTTCTTGCACCAACACAATGTTGTCAAGAATCTTTCTCCCTTTGATGAATCCTCCTTGGTTTTCAAGGATAATGGCCGGTAAGATTTTCTTGAGGCGATTGGATATAATTTTAGTGATCAGCTTGTAACTAGAGTTACACAACGAGATTGGCCTGAATCTGCTGAAATCAGCTACACCTTTCTCTTTCGGAATCAAGGCCAGAAAAGCTGAATTGATGCCGCCTCCGATCTTTGCACAAGATTGAGATTTCCTGACCATTCTTAGAAGGTCATTTTTGATTATGGCCCAACAGGAAAGATAGAATCTAACAGGAAACCCATCCGGACCAGGAGCTTTGTCCGGTTCCATACTGTCTAGTGCATTTTTAAGCTCATTCATGCTGATTAGAGCAGTCAACGTAGAATTGTCAGGATCTTGAACACATTGAGGAATCAAATTCATCAGATAGACATGGGGATCCATTGGTGGATCATCGGGGGCAGAGTAAAGATCTTTGAAGTGAGAGTGAGCTGCCTGCTTGATGTCTTCGAAATCCTTAACCACTGCATTTTGGTGGCGAATTTCTTTAACAGTTTTGAATTGCTTGCGAGCTTCAGCTTGTTTGTGGAAGAAGCTAGTATTTTTGGCCCTAGCTTGTAACCAGAGAGCTCTGGATTTCTGCCTCCAGAGTTCTTCTTCTTCCCTACTTGCTTTAGGGAAATATTTTTGCAGGTCAACTTCTCTCTGAAGAAGGTCTTGGGAAACAACAGAATTTTCCAAAGATAATTGGTGGGCAGCAAGACTGTCCAGGGCCACCTTTCTTTTGGAGGAGGGAGTTTTCAGCGTTCTAGCCCACTCCTTAAGCCTTCTTTTGAGCCCCCTCATTTTTTCTTCCCACACGTAGAAAGGGGATCCATGAACAGTTCTGTTCCAGGCATCTGAAACCATATCATGGAACCCCTCATGCTGAAGCCATAAAGAACTGAATCTGAAGGGGATAGGGCCAAGATTTTCATCAGAGGAAAGCTCAAGGATAATGGGTTTGTGATCAGAGGTACTGTTTGGCAGAATTTTGGACGAGGCCATTAGACCGCAAGTTAGGAAAGAGGATTGGACCAGAAATCTATCCAATCGAGCTGCAATATGATTTGGGCCCACCCTTTTGTTAGACCAGGTGAACTTCCGAGTTGTGGGCTTGATATCCTCCAACTCCCATCCCAACATGAGGTCTTCAACCCATTATCTAGCTGGATCCCTGACTAGGGAGCCTCCCTTCTTCTCATTTTCCGCAAGAGTGACATTCATATCACCAGCTATGATAATGTTTTCAGGATTGTGCAGCGAGAGATAGGACAAAATCGAGTCCCAATAGTATTTTTTCTCAGAAGGAAGAACAAGAGCATATATATTGAACATACTTACTTGTTGGCCGGAGTCTTTATGGAGGAGCTTCGTGAGAAGCCAATGGGAGGAGCTATCTTTATGAATAAGGTCATAGATAGAGCTATCCCAGAAGGTAGCGATTCCACCGGAGGCGCCTCCTGCACTGACCGCACATCCAATACCTTTACGACAGAAGGTTTTGCTAGCATGGAGAAGGGGAGTTTCCTCCAACTTTGTCTCCTGGATGAGAAGGATTTCAGGCAAATACATTCTCACTATATCTTTCATGGCATCTTCTTTTAGCTTGCTGCCTAATCCTCTGCAATTCCAGGAGACGTACTTCATTATTTATTGGCCTGGGAGATTGTGGCTCCTTTTGGAGCCGAGCCATGCTTGCGCCCTGATCTAGTATTCATCATTCCCTTGAGAGTTTTTTGAGAGCCTTGGAGAACATCCAGATAAGTTTTCTCCTCTCTCCGTTTCTTCTTGGATTTTCGACCCCTGGCTGATTTGATAGGGGTGACTTGTGAGCTGTCTGATTCATAGGTTCTTCCTTCTGAGTCTTCATCAGATTCGGAGGCTAGGCTTATATGTTCTTCTTTATCTATATTTCCTTCGTTGCCTCCTGATGCTGGGGGGGGTGATTATTTCAGTACCGGTTTCTTTTACTTCCTTCATCAAGACTTCCGGTTCTTCTTGAGCCCCGATGGTTTCTACGTTCCCTCCTGAGGAGGATCCAAATTTTGGGTCTTCATTGGCCTTTGGATTGGTCTGAGGCTTCCCCACTGTTCCTGAATTTTTCTTCTCTGTTTGCCTAGGGATAGCTTTGCCTCTTTTGATTTCTTTCCATCCTTCCTCGTCCTCCTTGGTCCCAGCCGATGATTTGGGGCAATTCCGTTGGAAGTGTCCGTGTTCATGACACGTTCTGCATTTGAAAGGTAGTTGCTCGTAGTCCAGCTTTTGATAGTGATGCCATTCTCCCACTGTAATTTTAATCGCCTCGGGGAGACCAGCCTCTAGGTCAACTTCCACATAGATTCTTGCGCAGGTGTATTGGCCTTTATTGTCTGCTTTGTCGATGAATCTGCCCAGACCGTTCCCGATCCTTTGCAAATATTGATAGCTCCAGCAGTGGATCGGAAGGTTAGGGAGCCGAACCCAGACTGGAACTTCCTTAGGAACATCCACTGAGGGATCGAAGTCCGGGGTCCATTTATTGAGATACAAACCCTGATTTCCCATGAAATACGGTCCATTTCTGAAAACCAGATCTCGGTCTTCTTTGGTGGTGAACTCGAAGATGAAGAAACCTCTACCAACCTCATAACAGATCACACTGTTTTTCAGCTGTGGCCTCCAGTTGCGTTGAATCCAATCATCCGTGGTTTTTGTAGATGGCCAACGCCCCATAAATTGCCTGACCAGCCCTCTGTCAGCTAGGGCTAGGGAAATTTTAATCGGTTGATCTTCTTGCAGGGCTATCTCAGGGACTTCCTCAAGTTTTTTAATGAATTTTGGAACCTCAGGGGCAGGACGTTTCTTCCCTTTCTGTGTTAATAATCGACGGAAGGCTTCTTCGGTCGAAAACGGTGGGGCGGGAGAGGTTTCCCCACCCCCGGGTTCACCCATGGCGATAGCAAAGGAACGAAGCTAACTCAATCCATTCCACAAGACTTCGCAAAACCAAACCAAAACATCAAAGCCAAAGCACATAGATCAAAAAGAACTCTTCTCGCCTCTATCCGGTGATGGACATGCTAGCAGAAGAGATCGGATCACGTGAAGGGGGCAAAGCAGTTCGCTCCGTACCCGTAGGGCCGAGGCCGGCCGTCACGCACCGGAAACCCAGCGCAGCGTAACAACAACTATTCCTCGCCTGTATCCTGCATCCGCAATAAATACAATTATTACAAAAATGAAATTAGACCATTTCTAGTTCCAAAACAGAGTTTTGGACTAGAAATGTCTTCAAATGCTTTTGATGATAAAAATGTGAAATAAAAACTTGCGAAACCAACCTCATGGCCTGCGGGCTTTATGACATGTATGCACAGGACTCGAAAACCCTAGACTCTAGGACTAAAGACTCTTTTTAATGAAAACAATCATTTAATGACCATGAATGAAATGACGATGAACTTCAGTGATTTTTTGAGGAATTTTTAAATAGCCCTACAGGTACAAGCATGAGGAAACACATGACAACCAGACCCCCTCGTCAGTCAGTGGCATGCTCCTAGCAAAATGCAACGAAGTGGAACAAGCGAGACACCTAAGAATGAATATGCAAAAAGTGAAATGATCTCTGACGGAGGGCTGTAAGGACCGACTCTAACATTGGCTCCAATGGGGATGGTGGCTCCATGGAGATGCCAAGAACGACAGATCTCTGGGGGAGTCAGACAATGCCTTCATCCATTGGGCGATGGAGTCATTATTTCAACAAATAAAACAAAACTTTCGAAACATTTATTGACTGCAAACTTGACTGAAAAGCGACTGAAAGTTGACCAAAACTGACTCGATTCTAAAACTGAAAAGACTGATAAAAACTGACTTGACAAACTTCAAACGAACCAACCTCCATCTCCAGAATTATAGCCTTCGCTCCGAGCCCCAGACTGAAGATGAGAGATCAGTACACACTTGCAATAAAACAGAAGTAAAACGATATATACAATGATGATGAAATCAACAGAAAATACTCAGAAGTGGTATCGCTTCAGCAACCGACCATTGATCGGTCCTCCAGGATAATCATCTCCATTCATTTCCTTGAGAAGAAAGGCATTTTGACCACGATACGCTGCAATCTTAAAAGGACCCTTCCATAGGTTTTCAAATTTACCATGCTTTCCCTTATCTTCATTCCGAGTATCCCATTTCAAAACCACCTCATCCAACTGAAACTTATCTGCTTTTGCCTTTCTGTCGTAGATCTTCTTTATGCGCTCCTGCAACTTGAAAGTATTTTGAAATACCTCCTCCCGTGTCTGTTGTAAATGAATCATCTGATTAATCCTCCGCTGCATGGGATCTTCCTCACTACCAGCTTCCTGAAGCAATTTGACCACCGGGACAGCAAGCGAAGTAGGAAAAACCGTGTCTATTCCGTACACCAACTCAAAAGGAGACATGCCAATAGACTTTTTCTGACTTACCCTATCAGCCCACAGTGCATTCACTAATTTCTTGTGCCAGCCCTTTTTGTTGATTTCCAGCAATTTCTTAATGATATTCACCAAGGATTTATTTGAAGATTCCGCCAAGCCATTCCCTTGTGGATGGTAGGCAGTCGAATGTCCCAAACTGATATTATACTTATAGCAAAATTCAACCATCCTCTTAGACTTGAAGGCTGCTGCATTATCTGTGATTATTTTACTAGGACACCCAAAACGTGACAGAATATTGTTTTCAAGAAAAGAGATAATTACCGCATCCGTGGCCTGTCGAGTGGGAATCGCCTCGATCCATTTTGTGAAGTAGTTCGTAGCTGTCAATATCCATCTATGCTGTCCGGAAGATGCTGGGTGGATTTCCCCGATAAAATCCAATCCCCACTGCTGGAATGGTGCACTAACTTCGATTGGTTTGAGAGGCAAAGGCTGTAGTTTCTGCTTCCCTTCGAAAATTTGACACTCATGACAATTCTTAACAGCCTTAAATACATCAGAAAACAAAGAAGGCCAATAATACCCTGCCCTTAGAATCTTATTCGCTGTGGTCTTCCAAAACAAATGGCCTCCACAGTTACCTTTGTGAAAGTCCTCCAAAACTTTTTGAGCTTCCTCCTCTACCAAACAATTCAACAACACTCCCCCAGGGTCTTTCCAATACAATGCAGAATTCAATATACAAAATTTTGCAGCTCTCAACTTCAATGTTCTACTCTTATTTCTAGGCATCCCAGGAGGTGGAGACAAATTCTGAAGCACGTATAAAATGTCAGCATACCAAGGGGAAGAAACAAAAATATCGGATACCTGAACTGACGTACTTTCCTCATCTTCATCGGACATGGCAACGATCAAATTTATATCTAGAGCATGCAGATTTGTTTCAGCCATGAGCTTGGCGAGTCCTTGTCCTTTGATCAGCTTGGTTGGTTTAATCTCCACATCGTATTCTAACAATGCAGCGATCCACTTACCCCGTCTTCCCTCTGGATCTGCCTGTACCAAAACATCTTTAACCGCTGCGTTAGGAACGTAAGCTATAATGTGGGAATGCAGTATATACACGCGGAAATCTTTCAAGGCCTTTACAAGCGCAAGTGCTTGTTTCTCAATAATGTTGTATTTCAATGCTCCGTCCCTTATAATCCGAATGAAAAAGGCAATGGGCTTCTCAACTCCATCCCTTTTTTGCATTAAAACAGCTGCCAATGTGTGCTCAGAAGCAAAAGAAAACAAAATGAAATCTTGTGTGTAGTCCGGGTTGATTAAAATAGGGGCTGAAGAAAGAGCTATCTTTACCAAATTGAATGATTTCACCGCCTCTTCTGTCCACTTTACCTGACTGTCCTTTTTCAGCATGTTCGTGATTTCTCTAAGATGCTCTGCAAGATTTGGAATGAAACGACGCAGAAAATTCATTTTACCATTAAATGACTGTATTTCTTTCTTGTTCCGGGGCTGTTCAATCTGCTGTATGGCTTCAACACGTGCAGGGTCAACTCGAATGCCATCTTTCCATATGATGTGGCCAAGGAGCTTGCCTTCATCCATGGAAAAAAGACTCTTTTTCGGATTCAGCGAAATGCCATATTTTCTGCATTTCTGGAAAACAATTTTCAAATGATATAAATGTTCCTCATTAGAATTTGAAAACACAGTTAAATCATCAAGGTAAACAACCAAAAATACATCTTTCTCGTTGGCAAAAGCCATGTCCATAGCACGCTGAAAGGTGGCGCCTGCATTCTTCAAACCAAACGACATTTTTGCATAATGAAACGTTCCCCAAGGAGTGGTGAACGCAGTCTTATCACGATCATCTTCATGCACTAAAATATGATTATAACCTGAGTATCCATCGAGTAGTGACATCCTTGATGCTCCAACTACTCGCTGCAATATATGGTCCATTTTTGGCAGTGGATAATTGTCTTTTAATGATACCTTGTTCAAATTTCTGAAATCGATACATAAACGGATCTCACCTGTTTTCTTTCTCACGGGCACCAAATTTGATATCCAATCTGAAAATCGGATAGGCACAATGATTCCTGACTTATACAACCTGTTTACCTCTTTTTCAATTGATGGTAGCAGCTTTGGATTGATTCTCCTCAACTTTTGACGGAATGGCTTCTGATTTGGTTTAATGGGGATAGTATGCTGAATGATGTTAGTGTCATATGTTTTTAGATCTGAGTAATCCCACGCAAAAGCATCAGAAAATGAAGACAACAATTTCACATACTCTGCCTTTACCTTTGGTGACAATGACTTTGATAACTTAACCATCTTGGGATTCTCAGTTGTCCCAATATTTACCTCTTCTACCCCTTTCTCCGTTGGCCTCAATGTCGGTTTGCGGGCTACATCGTCTTGGTCAAACAGTTCTTCCAAAGGAATCAATCCCTTAGGAATGATGTTATCCTTAAGTTGCAGCACTTCCATTTGGTTTATTTGTATGTCATCATTACCATCATCATGTTCTGTATCTATGGAGGTGTCTTTAAACTTACCCTTATTCTGCAGAAATTCACTAATCTCCTCATCATCTTGAAAGACTTGCCAAACATCGCCGATTGTCCTGAACGGTGGGGTGATGTTTCACATGAATCTCAAACTTGTTGTCGGAATTCATTGGAATTTTAAGATCGGAGGTTTTGCGGCACTCGTTGGGATTATTGTGGTTTTCAGGTTCTTGATGGTGTTTTATCTCGGTTTATTGTAAGTTATTTCATGTTTAATGTATTCCATCCCTTCTTATGATTCTGAAACTAAAATGAATGAGTAAATGAGGTTGAATCCATTGTTTACAGTGCTCTGCCTTTGAATTCATTTAATTTTACATGTTTTAAATGCATTTAGAGATCCATGTTCATCCTTGCCACCCAAATAACTCGTTCTGATCCATCCATATATCCAATCAAAAGCATTAAGACTATTTCCTACCTCGCCCCAACTCGAAATCTGCAAAGGTCTGACCTTATCCTCGGACCCAAAATTGTTTTTTCCCATTTCTCCAACGAAAACCCCAAAAAATCAAAATCAAACATTCCTATCTCTTTACTAGCCTAAAATCAGTATTCATTGTTCATTATAAGTCATCTCAGCGCCTCTGAAAACCTTTTCTTGAATGGGCACAGAGAAGGCCTCTCCACAGCTATAGTGGACGCTACGCGAGGCTAAGCGTGGTTTGATGTAGCCTTGAGTTTTACCTTATTTCAGCCTAAGGTAGATTTGAGCTAACCAGCTCTAAATTCGCTAACATTTGCCACACTTCCAAACTTATTAACATATTAAGTGAGCCCAACTATAGCTATTTTGGAGTGCTTCTTTCCCTTCTTTTTTATCATAGAAACAAGATTTTGAATAATCACACTAAGATTCTTTTTCTTTTCTTGCGGTGTCATAAACCACATTGGTCTTAATGAGTTAATCATTATCATTAATATTCAAAATTATTTCTTGAATTTTCTTTAAATGATTTGATTTTTTTTTAATCATTATGCACCATAAAAATACTTTATTTGTTACACATAAAAACATTTCACCAGATTCTGTTTATATTTATCATTTAGTTTTTTCATCACATACTAAAATGTTTTAGCATTGGTATCTATTAATATCTACCCCTAATATTTATTGGTTTCTTTGTATATATTTGTTAATTTCCTCAATATAACTTCGTTAATAATTATTTTACAGTCCCACATTAAATCAGCATAGCCTCTATAAATTTAAAGGTGGAGTACCTAGAGATGTTTCACATTCTCCCTAGTTAGAAGATTTTAACAATCGCACATTTGAATAATTTCAAATTAACAAAATTGCCGGTTTCTCTATGGTCACATCCGTTTTCATTTCCTTTAAAATGTTTCCATTTTGCCATATTTGTGTCAGTTTCATGTTGATTTGTGTTAATTTAAGTGGAGCTTTGGAAGAAAAGTTTTCTGGAGCGCTGTTGGATAAAGGCTTCACGGAGGGAAAAAAGTGCACCAAAGCAAATGGTTCTCGTGGAATGCATAAAGTATCTTTGAATAATGTTTGACAATTTGTCTTTCTTAATGTCATCAAAAGCACTTATATCAATTTTTCTACTTCAACGGCAAGCTTCTTCATAATTTTATTTTTTTTAATAATGTATTTGATTTCTTAAATTTTTTTGGTTATGGTTCTTAAATTTAGAGTTTCTTATTTTTAAGTATCAAATAAATAGTAACAAGAAAAATATAAATATTAGATTGTTTGATTATAATAATAAATTTTCATTCTTCATAATTTTTTTTTGATGATGATGATGATAGTTAACGTCCACTGAGACTAATCTTTGGTCTATTGGACCTAAAGAAAAGAATTATTTAGTTTGATTAAGATTTTATTCTTACGCTCGAAAATCTTGGAGAGAAGTCTTCCGAGCTCACTATAATTTTGACATCTTAAAAGGCTAGGAAGGTCAGTATTGCAACAAAGATTATGAAATTGAGCTCTAATGTGGTTGTATGCGGGGAACTCTAAGAGGAAGTGATTTTCATCCTCGATGTTCATATTCTCACATACATGGCAGATCCTTTCCATCCATGGTGTTTTAGGAACTGTCCAGCGACCTGTTTCACTATGGAGCTCATGAGAGTTCATTCTAATCTTGGCTATATTAATTTTCTTCTTTGAGCTAGTTAAAACAGAGAGATACTTTTGGTCTTCTAGGGTGGGGTTGATGACCTCCTTATAATATCTTAATTTTCTTTTAGCTACTAGATCTTTCTCACACCACATTTTTTCTTTGAACTTAGAAGTAACAATTTTTTTAATGTTATTAATGTTTTGCAATGCAACATTCTCGTCGATCTCCCAATGGTTTAACCAAGCCCTGGTGTCTTTATACCAACCTCTTTTAAGCCTTAGGTGGTTTTGGCTGGAATTTAAAGCTAGCTTAGGAAGTCTATGGTCTCCTATGCTATTGAGCTTGTGCTTGTACAGCAGAAGCCTAGTCATAGCTAGGCTCTTGATAGGGGAAAGACCCACTTCTATAAGGAGAATAGGATAGGGTGTATTGCTTTTAATTTTAAGGTTATACGTTATAAAACGCTTCTGGATTTGCTCAATCTTTCTCTAGGATTCTCTAGAGATGTTGCAACCCCAAACCTCACATCCATATAAGATAACAGGAGTGACTAAATTTTCAAAGAGGAACTTCTTTCTATCCCACATTACGAGGTTTTTCGTTTTACAATTATTTTCAAGACCAAAATAAGCTTTCCACCCCCCATTTATCCTTTTCTGAATGCTATAGTTCCAATTGAGCTTGTGATGAATATCAATTCCTAGGTACTTGTAAGAAGACACTTCCTCCAAGTTACTATTGTCATACATAAAATTAGCATAAGTGTCCTTCTTGGATTTGTTGAAAATGCGGCACTCTAGTCGGAGCTTAGTGAAATGAAGTCGCCTTCACTAAGTGGGCCCGCAGGCAAATTCTGGCGCAAAGTCTATTTTTAGACTATGTCTATTTTTAGACATATGGAGCATGGTTTGGGGATTCCAGTATGAGATTCTTGGAGCATTGGTCATGTTGGTAAAAATAGATGGGACTCTATTTTTGTGACCTATAGGTCGAAGAGGTCGAAGTCTATTTTTAGACTGCCTATCCTAAAAATAGGGAAGTCAAAATATTATTTACCCTTAATAATATTTGGACTCTAAACAGCAGTTTACTCTCTTGGAGCACTTCAGTTCGAGCTACAGAAGTGGCTCATGCATCTGACAGAGGAATTACGCTATTCCCAAGGGTTTGATGGCATCATGCATGGTTGACCTCAGTTAGGACTTCAGTGGCAGAAGTTTGGTGGAGTTAATGAGACAGCTAGTGGAGTTGTGTTTTGTTTATTTTAGTTGAACTAGTTGAGATTAGTTTAACTAGCTAATCAATTAGTTATGAGTGGAGTGAATTAAATATTATTTAATTCATTAATTAGTAACTCATTATTCAACTCAGGAACACATCAGTTCACTACAGTGCATGATCAGTTCAGTGGAGACCAGTGAAAGAGGTAGATGAAAGGGTGGAGTTAGCTATCAGTGGCGACATCAGTTGTGCATGAGATTTGCACCACACTTTGAGGATTTGTCCATGAAAATTGCGCTGTCAAGCCAAGGAGATTCGAACCTTGGATCTCTATATAGACAGGCCTGGATTGCGCAATAGAGGCAAGGCAATTGGCGGTGAGTTTTGAACCAGTAACCTGTTCAAAACTGAGCTAGATTGTGTGTAACTTTATGAGAAAATACTGAGTACTTGTGAGGAGTATTGTACTGAGTTTGTTACATGATTTCTCCATTATAATATACACAATAGCTACGGGGTTTTCAGCTATAAGCTTTCCCCATACATATTGTGTTAATGTGTATGATGATTTGATGTGTTATCGCTTGATTTTATTTACGCATGTGTGATGATCTAAGTGGAAGAGATTATGTGTTGCATATAAATTCGAATTGTATGTGATCAGGATAGTCTCAGTGAATAATTAATCATTATTCAGCAAATTTCTCTGATTTGATAATCATTCGTGATTTGTTAGTGCCAGAGGCAGCAATTGTAGAGCGAAATCCTTAAGAAGTCTATTTGCTTATCAAGATCATATGAGAACCTTACGAGAAGAAAAATATCGTCAGCATAGAGAAGGAGGATGATAACTATCCCAGCTAAGATCATGCCAGTACATCCTGCTTCCTCTAAACAACCTTCTAGCTTGTCGATGTAAATTCCAAATAGGGTAGGGGAGAGGGGGAAACCTTGTTTAACTCCAATATTACACTTAATATCTTTCGACCACCCCTCATTTCTCTTTAACTTGGAAATTACATTCTCGTATAACCTTATATCGGCCGCTCTTAGCTCAAAGGAACATTTAGCTCTTCTAATCTATTCCATAGGTTGTTTCTAGGAACTGTATCGAAAGCCTGTCTAAAGTCCACAAAGAAACAGAAGAGATTGGATTTATCATTGCAACATTCCTCCATAATGATCCTAAGCATAATGAGGTGGTCTGTTGTTGAGTGTTGCCTTATAAAACCCGCTCGGCCTTTAGCCCACTTACCTTCACTTTCAAGCCAAATGCTCAACTTATTTTCCAAAATAATACCATATAACTTGGCTAAGAGAGGGTTGATCATAATTGTCTGATAATTAGAGGGGTTATTTGTATCCCCACTTTTAAAAATAGGGATAATGAGGCTCTAAGTCCAAGGATTACGGAACCCTTGCTTGACTGCTTGGTTGAAAAGCTTGTGGATGTGGGGGATGAGGACAAGACCTCCAATTTTTAAGATTTCCGCCAGGTAACCTTCAATGTCTTTAGCTTTCCCATTTTATAGGCGTCTAACCCCAAAATCAATGTCTTCTAATGAGAAAACTTCTTTCGTTGTGAGCAGGGTTTCAAAATCCCTAGCATTTGGAGATTCATAAAGCTTTTTAAGATAGGAATTCCAGTCGTGCAAGGTAATTTTATTATTATCTTTAGTTTTCCTAGTTAGAATCTGCCTCCAAAATTTCTTAGGAGCCACCTTAGAGAGGTGTAAGAGATTCTCTTGTCTTTTACGAATATATTTAATTTTTTCCCTTTTAGTTAGCCCTTTGTAGATTTTTATCTTGTCAATTTTGAGAGATTCATCAATAGCTTCCTTAATTGCTCTCATCGCACTTTTAAAATCTTTTTCATACCATGGGTTGGTTTTGCTATTTATTTTATTACTTGAGACTTCAATTGAGAACTTTTTAATAGAATATGAGAGGGTTATAGTAAAATTATGATAGAGGTCATCTATGTTTTCTATATTAGATAAAGGAAGAAAATTAGTTTTTAATTTATTTAGAAAGAGATCGTTTTTATTTCTATCAAAGATTAAGTTCTTTTGACTATAAGGATTATCTTCTATGGGATCTCTATGCATGACAAAATTGAGAGTTATGAGTAAAGGCCTATGATCAAATTCAGGCTCGTGGTCGTCTAAGATGTCAAAATTTGTAATTTCATTGTATAAGGGGAGATCAGAAATAACATAGTTTACCACATTGCTTCAAATCCCATGGATGCAGGTCATCTGGCTAGAATTGGGCCACTTCTTTAGGCCGTTGCAAATTATGAGATCCTGACCACTACAAAGCTTGACTAGCTCTGACCCAAACAAATTATCCATGAGGTCTTCAAAGCTCCTTTTGTACCGGCCAGCCAGAGTAAGGTCTTCATCTAACCAAAGAGGATTGGGGTTGGAATGATTGCTTAGAAGAATAGCTTGGTTGCTTGAATTTCAAGCATTAAAGTCACCCATTAAAAGGATATTACCTTCATTCCTTAGGCAAGAAATATCATTCTCTAAACCATTGTAAGGACTATTTTTATCTAGATTATTTTTCTTATAGAAGTTAGAATTAATTGGGGGGGAATAACAGATTGCTATGTAGGTATTTTTATCGTTAATTTCAGTAATATCAATCCAATTGTATTGGTTGTAAGGGTCGTTTTTATAAATCCTAGCATGTGGGGAGATGTTATTCTTAATGTAGCAAGCTATGCCCCCAATGCCTCTACGAGAGGATCGCTTCCAGGTAGACCATAGTGCAAAGCCATCTATGTCAGGGACCTTAGATTCTTTGTGCTCCCAAGTTTCAACAAGCAATATAATATCAACATCATTTTAGATCCAACTTGGCTTGGGACGGCAAGGACACGGCTTTAGCGCATCCTTCTATATGTCTGTAATTTTGCCCTTGGATTATGTCTGTCTTGGTCACACTTGTTGGCGCAGATAGCATCAAATATGTTTATGTGGTTTTTCGATGTCAATTTGTTTCGTAATGAAGTACAAGGTCTGGTCGAAAAAGTTTATCTCGGTCGAGTTATGAGATATCATGGTCTTTTTTGATAAGTATGCCTCTTCTGGGCTAGCTCGGTGAGGCCTCGGCCTCTTTGTAATTTATTTTTGTACTAATATAGAAGTAGGCAGTTTACAAAAAAAAAACTTAGCTTAGGGCCTTTGTTCATGAAACGACATTTCGGAAAGAATTCGAGCATGTTGAATTGCTATTTTCTACTATCTTTTTGGTTTCTATCTGAATAACGACTTTCTATTACTTATTGTTACCCATTTCCTTCCTTCCTAGCTTCTTTTACATTTTGAACCTCGTTTCTTAATTCTTCTTGATCTTCTGGAATGAGATCTTCATTTATAAATATTCTCGTTCCTTTTAGACTTGAGGTTTTACTAAGTATGTCATACTTATGGTCAGTACAGCTCACCTTTATTCAGATCAACCTTCCTTTATTCTCAGGTAATTTCCTTAACATTGTTGCTTCTGTGAGACACGTGGTTTCAATTTGTGATATATTATGTATTTTTGTCTGGGCTATGGCTAAAGTATCCTTGTCTACATCCTCTTTCAAACCGAAGATTATAAGGTTCAAGGCCCTTTTATTATGCTCATGGTATAATTCGATCAATTTTTTCATTTCATCATTAATTGGTTTGATATCTAATTTACCTGCCCCACTATTTAGGGTGAGATTGTTGTTAACTTTTTCTTCTAGTTCTTTAATCATGTCCTTCATTTTAAGACTCTCTATATTATCAACATCTCCTTGCTTTGATGTTTGGTTCGTATCTTGGTTTTGTTTTTCTACGACCTGCAACCTAGTCTCCATTGGCTCCATTTTATTCTCCAATAGTTCTATTTTATTTTCTATTTGTTTTTGGATCTTGTCTTCAAGAGATGTGAATTTTTTTTCCAGCATGGCTTCTAACTAGGTTGACTTCCCTTTCTTCTCTATGTTTCTCTAGAGACTCTATACACTCATAAAGGCTCTGTAGAGTAACTGTGCTAGGTCTACCTTTGGTAATCTTTGGTAGTTGTGGTGAATTATTCATACTTGAGAATATATGAGCAGATATGTATTAGAAAAATATAAGGAATGTGTGCACTTTAATATCGGGACAACAAACCTCAAGTGGAATCACCCCATACCCAAGTATTAATCGAGAAAATTTATAGCAAAATTTTCACTGCAGATTAATCGAGAAAAATTTCACCTCAAAATTCACCACAGAATTTTCATGGCAGACCTAAGTATTAATCGAGAAAATTCACCGCAAACCCAAGTATTAATCAAGAAAATTCACCTCAGAATTCACCGCAGACCCAAGTATTAATCGAGAAAATTTTCACCTTAGAATTTTCACCGCAGACCCAAGTATTAATCAAGAAAACGTAGACCCAAGTATTAATGGAGAAAAATTTTCACCTCAGAATTCATGGCAGACCCAAGTATTAATTGAGAAAAAAATTCACGGCACATATGTATTTGATTTCTTAATTTTTTTTGTTATGGTTCTTAAATTTATTGTTTCTTGTTTTTTTTAATTGTTGATAGTTTTCATTTCTTATTTTGCATCCATGCATTTTTAAGTATTAGATAAATAGAACCAAGAAAAATATAAAAACTAAATTGTTAGTTCATAATAATTAATTTCCATTTTTAAATCAAATTAAATTTTCAATTGTCTACTTAAACAGAGATATGTTCAATAAGGATTAAATTAGTACAATCATATAACTAAAATTTAAAAATCTTAAAAACTAATTAAAGTTTATTATTGTTATTATTGTTATTATTAAAAGAATTAATATAAGTTAAACATACATGTACATGATTAAAAAAAACATGGAATAAGATTCTTAATTGTGGATATTTGTTGTCATTCCCCTAGTTGTCACTTTGTCCATGTGTGTGTCATTGAATAAAATCTTAGACGATTGAAACGTTTTAGTCGATTAGATCCACAAGTAAATAGTTTTATATATGTTTTTTATAATGTTAGTTTTTTTTCTTTTTAGTAAGTTAGATTGAATTTAGGTTTTGGTGACTTTTAAGTTAAAATGTTGTTATTAAAAAATTGTTATATTTTAACTTCAAAATTTTTTGATAAAATTTAAATTAATAACTTAATAAAACTAGATTTTATATACATTAGTTTAATGAATAAACAAATTATGTAAAATACACAAACATTAAAATTTTGGGTTTGTGCAAATGACAGTGTTCATTACTTTTGCTATTATGGTAATTTGTTATATTTTAACCTACATTTTTTTAATAAAATTTAAATTAATAACTTAATAAAACTAAATTTTACATAAATTAGTTTAATGAATAAAAAAATATATGTAAAATACATAAACATTAAATTTTTAGTTTGTGCAAATGACAATGTTCATTACTTTTGCTATTATGGTGACATCTCTTAACCTTTTTTTCTCAATCAATTTATTTACCCATGGTAAATAAAATAATAATAAACTATAAAAACAGTCCATGGTATTCACCCATGGTATTCATGTGGAATATAGTTTATTTAAAGAGGGAAATTAAGATGGTTTAGAGTGAAAGGTGAATTGATCTATCTCATAAATAATATAGATCTAAACTAACTATTTAATAAAATAATTTTTAATTGTTTATCACTATTATTCTTTTAAAATATTACTTAATAAAATGTATCTAAATTTGCATACATCCAAATATATATATTTTTCTCGTTCTATATTATTTTTGTCACAAATATTTTATTATTCCAAAAATACATGGTTTTTTTGTTATATATTATTTATGTTACAAATGTTTAATTATTCATGAGTAGTATTTCTTAATATATAAAAAATTAAATTAATAATGAAATTTTTTAAAATATGTGATTTTTTTTTAAATTTCCAAATGATTTCACAGGACATGATTTATCTTGAGCAATGATGATGAATGTTCATAATTCCCACTTCTTAAATAACACTAAATTTACCTTTAATTACTTAATTGTAATAGTTTGTAACTACATACATACTCTTTCGGATTTAAATTTTAAACAAAGTTTTTCACTACATAATTTTAGCTTTTATAATTTTTTTTATTTTTCAATTCAAACAAACTTAAAAATTTCAATTCAAACAAAACTTACAAAAGAAAAAACTCACTCAGTCCTTACTGTAGATTATATTTTTACAAAATTGACATTATGTTTGATTAAGCTTTACTCTAGGTGTGCAGAGAATGAATCTATATAAAGTCCCAAACAAGATTCTTCTTTCTCTTCTTATTCTAGCTTGCACCTTGACACTCCTCCTCTCTTCCTCGCACAAATTTAAACTATGAGGCACAAGGTAGTTGTTGCATGTAGGAACATTTAGATATGATAAGAAAAATGTGATACTCTATTGTAATTTTCTCTACAAATGTGATGGCAAGTGTGCCCTAAATGTTGACAATTTCATGGTTAATGTAGTATAAGCTACATGCAAATTTACACTCTTGTATTCAAGATCAGTAAATCTATGCCCAATATCCAACACCATAGAGAAAGACATGTTCACCAATTCAACACTTGCTTCCAAATCTCTCTCAGTGTTAGAGTTGTTTTCTTAATAAACTTGTTTTTACCACTCTTGAACTGATGAAATCCATAGTTGTTAATGTTATACAAGTTGTGCCAAGAATTTTTTAAATTCTTTCTCTTCAGCTATATCTATATATTATCAGTTTAGTATGTTTTCAAAGAAGAGGCTTCAAGTTTAAGAACCATATCTTAGATCTGAACACATGATTCTATTAAAATTTATGAAACAAATTCACTTTTTACAACTTGTATGTTTAAATATGTGATTTTGGAAGTGACAATGGCTCTTTAGACACTTGATTAGTATTATGGAAGAACTTTTAGTGTATCATTAAGGACTATGAATAGTTCATGTAGCAGTTGCATTACTTATTTTAATATCCTTTCTTGTTGATACATATACCTAATCCATGAAAAACTGGTCATCAATGAAAAATTGTAACCATGTCTACAATGATATATGCTAATCATTTCAGTTTTATATTGATGACAAGTTATTTTATCATTTGTTAAGTAAGCCTTTCAGCGTTTATATTTATAATAGTTTAGAAGCATTGATATCAATCTAATAAATTGATATTTCAAACCAATTAATGTTTGTGACAAGTCTATAGGTGTTTCCATTCATAAATTGCTTACTCATTTTGTCTCGAGATTGCTAGATAATGCTAAAAGAAATACAGTGTTGATCCAAGTGATCCAAAGAGGTATTCATGGCCAGCTTGGAAAACCAAGCATGAAGATGCTTCTAATTTCCAATGAAGTAGACTTAAAAAGTTCGTAGTTCTATTTTAATTACATAAATGCATTGAAAACCAACTGATAGTATTTACTTTAGTTGTTTTATTTGAGCGTGTTGCAAGCTGACATTTACTGCTATACAAGTTGTGCATCAAATTATTAGTAACAATGGTGCCAATTTTTTTTTAAAATTATTTCTCTTCAGCTATATCTTATCAGTTTAGCTTGTTTTCAATCAAGAAGAGACTTCAGAGTTTAAGAACTATATCTTAGATCTGATCACATGATTCTATTAAAATTTATGAAAGAAATTCATTTTTTACAACTTGTATGTTTAAATATGTGATTTTGGAAGTGATGATGGCTTCTTTAGACACTTGATTAGTATTGTGGAAAAAATTTCAGTATATCATTAAGGACTGTGAGTAGCTCATGTAGTAGTTGCATTGCTTATAACAGATTTTCATATCCTTTGTACAAGCTATTGTATATACAGTTCTAACCCATTTCCCCTAAACGTTACCTATATGGTGAGTAGTTCATCTAGCAATTACATTACTTATAACAGATTTTTATATCCTTTGTATAAGCTATTGTATATACAATTCTAACACAATCCCCCTAGGTGTTACCTATATGGTGATTGAGTGATGATGGCTTCTTTAGGCACTTGATTAGTGTTGTGGAATAACTTTGAGTATATCATTAAGGACTGTGAGTAATTCATGTAGCAATTGCATTGCTTATGAAATATTTTTATATAGTTTGGATAAGCTATTGTATATATAGTTATACTGTGATATGGATACACATTCCCCTAAGCGTTACCATATGGTGAATGTCATCCAATTGCTGATATTTAGAGAAATATAATTATGTGCTTGATGTTTTTTGAACATCAAAGTTACTATGATGACCTTTTATCTTAGGATAACTCTCGATCTGCATGACGAAGATGCATAGATCTCTTCACAGGAAAACCTTTTTTCCTATTGATAGTATGTGGTAGTTGTATGAATGGATTGTTTATATTTTCCTCATTGTCATAAGATTCCAGCACGGTTAATTTTTTTTATAAGTCTATATACAAGTTATACATATTATGTAGTAAGAAATGTTTTTTAATAATAACGAACAATGAAGGGGGAAATGATCCTAATACACCCCTCTAGATATACAATGTCTCATGATATTCTTCTCATTTGGTGACACATGGAAATTCCAATACCAAAACTCCTTCACATTGTCTCTCACATTATACAAAAGTATATCTTGATAAGGTTTCCTACACATATTAACCCAACATGCAAGTTCATCATTCTCATGTTATTGAATCCTAATTTTTTAATGCCTCCATAAAAATTTTCTTAATGTTTTTTACATTATTGTTTTCATTGACATCAACCGATTTGTTGTAGTTCCTTTTCCAACAACCAACACCTATCAATAATGCCCTACTAGCACTTATGCCATATTGAGATTGATATTTTTCAATTTTTCCAGGGGTTGATGTCATATTTCTTGATACCAACTAATTTACCTTCACCTTTGTGGAATTTCTAATGCCCAATAATTGAACTATATTTCTTAGATATTTGTGTTTTAAAAATATTTTTAAGAATTAAGCTTGTTGATTCTATGTTATCTAGAAAATTATCATCAAAGACAATTTCTTGCAACTTCTGATTAATGTCCATGTTTTTCTAAGTGTGGTACGATCTTGTTGTAGGTAAGATGTTGTACCTACATAAAAATATATATATAAATTTTTAATTTTTAATTTGAACTTGACATATACATTAAAAAAAAATTAAAATATTAAAATGGTGACATCATTTGTGTAGTCAATATTCTCATTGACAAGTTCCTCTACATCTCTCATTTCCAAGTAGTCATCATTTCTAGGTACATCCACATCTCTTTCAAGCTCTCTATTTTGTACCTATACATCTCCTTCATGCTCTCTATTTTTATAGTATATCATCACTTGTTTTCATTTAAAATAAATACATTTTATAATATATTTTTTCACTAGTATATGAAAATTATATATATATATATATATATATATATATATATATATATATATATATATATATATATATATATATATATATATATATATATATATATATATATTAATGACTAAAAGTTTGAACTAAAAATTCTAAGTAGGTGCAGGGTTTTTTTATATTGATGCATCACATTACACTACATTTGGAGGTAAGGAACACTAACGCCCGTTCACTTAATGTGCCCAAATGTATTAAATCTCTATGCAATTCACCAATTCCATTTAGTTCCAACTTAGTCTTATTTTCCCAAAAATAAAATATTATTATCATCAAATATATATCTTAAAAATATACAATTATAATGATATATAATTAGAAAATAATATTTTAAAAAATTAATGTAGAAATTCGATTGTGAAAGTGGTCTTTGTAAATCTATTATCCCTTTTTATTTTTTTAATGATTCAATTTAGATTAACATTTGTATGTTGTCATGAGGAACCTTTTTTATTTTTTCATGTCAATTACCTTTTATAACTCTAGGAGGTTCTTAATATTGCCTTTGTTTTTAATAAATGGGACTCAATTATATATTTAAAAAAATAATTAAGTAAGTGAATTTTAGGGTTATAATTTTTTTAATAAAGTTTTATTACTTAGTAGGGAGTACAATAATTTTGTAATCAAATAATAGGAAAAAACAAATTCACACTATAATTTATTTGAATAAATAGATGTGTGTAAATTTTTTTAATAAGAATTTAGATTTGTAATTATAAAATATAGAACTATAACTTAAATTTGTGAAATTACATTGTATTTTTTTTTCTTCTTATGTATATAGAGAAAGACTAAACCAATATTGGAGTTAAGAAAATAAACCATAACATAAAGAACAATATCTCCTTCCAAAAATGTCTCCATATTAAAATCACATTCACTTTCTTGTATACCAAGACTATTGTTCTTCATATACAATTTCTGACAAGCAAGCAATTGGCCTAGATGAATTTGGATTAAAATCTATTTTTGTTAATAAAAATTTTCTTTATTCACATCTATGCTAAATAGATTGTACTTGAATGTATTTAAAATATCTTATTTGAGTTACATGCTCATTTCAAGCTTGTTTGGGAGGATTATTAATCACCAAAAGATTTTCACCCCAATTTCCTATTTCAATATCTATAAGGAAATTTTTATATATGTGAACATATTAAATTGGTTTACATATATGTTTTCACCCACAATTTCCTATTTCAATATCTATAAAAAAAAATTATGGTTGATAACTCATAACATCAATATCTTTGAAACATCCATGACCTGCTTCCATGGAAGAAAATTTTTCCTTTCACTCCAAGATGGCTCCTTCTCTGCAACAACTTATTTCTTCTAGGCTACTTTATCCTATGTTTTGCCTTAAGGCGTTTCTTTTGCAACATGTGGTGCAATTGCTAGTTATTCTCATTTTACAATGGAGATTCTTAATCTATAAATAGGTTGTGTTACAATACTATGGGCCAATACCGCATACCCAAAAAACCGTAATTCACTTCATATTACACTTGTTCATATAAAAATTATGTTTTAAAAATGTGTGAGTAAGATGTTTAAATCTTATATTTTTCAAAAATATTTCAACAAGAAATTTAAATAAATTATTTGAAGATCTATGTTAACTTCATATATATATATATAGAGGGAGAAAATAACTGTTAAAATAATTTTTTCTAATGTTGTATACAAAAAATATGGTGTAGTCTAACATATAGATGAAATGACATTTTTCATGACATTTTTTCTGGTTAATTTTAATCAAAATCCTACAAAGATTTTTTTTAAATTGAGTTTAAATTGTTTAATCTACATAATTCTAGTGCCCCAAGGGTTTTTCATGGTGCCAAATCCATTTATGCATTCAAAAATGCATTTTAAACACAAAATATTGAAATTGTATTTGCGTATTTTGGTAAATTCCAGTAAAAAAGACTATTTTATCTATAAGCTAGACTAAGTCAAAAAATATTCATTGTGAGTTATCAATAAAATATTTTAATAGATATTAATATTCACGTATACTTAAAAATATATTAATAATAAAAAAACCATATTAATTTGTGGGATAAAATGTCTAGATGTACATGTTAGGTAAAATATTTTAATGTCAATTACATATCATTTTAAAAAATATGTGTATATATCATGAAAAAAATAGTTTTATGGTTAAAACATTTATTTGGTCCTATATATATTAATAACACATTGCGTTTTGAATTCTAAAGAAATTTTCACTTGAAGAAAGTTGAATTCTAAAGAAATTTTCACGTGAAGAAATTGATCCCTCTCCACTCATGTTAAATTCGTATTTAAAATAAATTTATATTGATTTAATTAATTAATTTATTTATTTAAAAGAGAAAAATAGCATAACTACTTTGAAATCTCAACCTTTAATTGACATGGATTAACATATACTACTAAAAATATTTTATAGAATTAAATTCTGAAAACTTATTTTTACATAACATGCTTCTTACCATAAATATCTAAAAATACCATTCTTTATAATTATATTTTAAATAAATTCAAACAATTTCAAAATTATAATTCTCTACTAAATATAAATCTAACTTCAAACACAAAAATTTCTCATATAGTTTACCATAAGCTTCCCTATATATATTTCCTTTTGTGAAATATTATGGTGGTTGGTTTATTCTTCTTCATATCCCTTTTAAATTGTGTTCTCACGTGGCTTAAAAATTATATTTCAATTTCTCTATGATAAAATTAAAAATTATGTTTCAATTTCTCTTTTAAATTGGCTTAAAAAATATATTTCAATTTCTCTATAATAAAATTAAAAATTATATTTCAATTTCTTTGTAATAAAATCAATATTTACTTTGTTAGTGTGGCATCTATTAGAATTAAGCTTGAGGAATTTTAAATTTTCAAATTATGAATTAGCACATGTGAAAATATTTTTAGTTTAATATATGATTTTACATATCTAATAAAAAGTTTTTGAATATTTCAGTTTTATTAGTTCGCTCTTTTGTCTTTAATTTATTAAAAAATAATTAATAAATTCGGAGGGTAATGGGGAGGGGAAAGATTTTGATGAGAAAGATCGCGACCAGCGTTACGTTTTCTAACCGCAGAAACGTGTTGCTGAAAAAGCTTATGAGCTGACTTCTTGTTTTCTGCCGTAAATTTCTCTTCAAAGTTTGGAATGCTCTCTTTGTCTTTTCACGTGAAAAAACAGTCTAGTTACTATTACCAGGTTATAGGTCTATTAATGTGGTGCTCTATATATTTAGATTTAAATAAATATATTATTTAACAATAAATATATATAACTTGGCTAATTTAGTTTATTTTATTAGAAAATATAATTACCAAATTATAAGCACCGTTGAGTTGTGGTTTATTTTTATTGGAGTTTTAAGTTACAAAAAGATACTTTGCACAGATTCCTGAGTATTGTATATATTGGTATTGAAATGTACTTAAAATTAAATGGTATATGTAAACTTTTTTCTATAAATGATGATTTTTTGTTAACAGTGTTATAAAGGTTTAAAGATATACAAAGTTAACAAAAGTTTAGATGTTAAATTTTATATTAAGTTGACAGCATATATCAACCACATTTATTAATGTGATTGTGCTAATTAATTATATTTTAGTTTTTCTCTGATATACATACAAATGTGTCTGATTATAATATATTTTCCCATATTTATACAATTTTTACTATTATAACGTAATTTATAGCATACAAATAATTCATTGGTTATCATTTATATTTTAATTAATTTCTTTTACAATGCAAGAATGCATTTTTTTTCACTTCTTTTCTTTATAAAAGTATTCAATGTCACCCCATATATGCACAAAAGCACATAATTGTTCAATTTGTATACCATATATGCATCAACATTTTCATTTGTCATAAGCTTTTAATTAATTTTACATATTTTTTAATCTTTAGTATTTGAGTAATTCCTTATATGTTAATGGCTGCAAGTTTATTTTACTTTATTGAAAAAAAATGTTAATATTTTGAAATGTTGTTCTAATTTTAAAATGGCAAGTCATTACGTTATTCCATGAAATGGTTGAGAAATCTTTACAATTAAATGTAATGCAATTCAATTTATGAAAATTAAAAAATTAGTGACTTATGTTGCAATAGATTACAATTTCATATCAATGTCTTACACTATATTACCAATTTTATTTAAATTATAATAATGATTTCAATTTTTATTTATAATTTGATTATCTTTTTACGTGTTACTTTGCCCAACCCAAAAAAAATAAAAAAAAATCATATTTTGTGAATATAAACCTAATGATTTCAATTTTTATTTATAAAACTTGATTATATATTTTTATTTATAAAACTCGATTATCTTTTAAGTGTTACTTATAATTATTATTTTGTGTTTCCATGCATCTTACATATGTTGAAAAGGCATTGGGCGTTGGTTTTTAAACACGAACTACTAATTTACTTTACGGTCAAACTTGCATTTAGAAGCACAAGATCCCTTGCATTTTTATTTATAAAGCCCTTATTTCTGTACATTCAAAGCCTTCTAGTCATGAAACAATCTAACTTTTCCCAAAAAAAAACATCTCTACATCTCAAAAGTTGTCTAAAATGCTCAGGTTTCAACACTCAACTACCATACCATCTAACAGCACTCCAGTGGCAAGTTCATCAAATTCTTTACATCTAAATTTAGTTTAGAGATAACTCTCAATTCAGAGAAGAGGTCTGGGTAGAGGGCTCTGGTTGATGATGAATACCAATTCTGAGCAGAGGGATTAAAGAGTCTCAACCATAAATAATTATATTTCTAGCTTTTTATGGAAAAGCAATTCAGATTTTATAAAATTGAGAATTATGTTTTTTGAACCATTGCTTTTTACACTAGTTTTGTAAATCAGAAAATATATAATGCAATTGATCTGAAACTATAGTGTTTACTTTGGGTTCCGAAAATTCAAACGACAAGGCCTAAAAGTGGTAAGCTTTTTATTTATTTGTAATCATTGCATATTGTGTAAAATGATATCCATTTTTGTTACATAAACTAATTATGTTAACTGAGAACTTTTAAACAAATTGAAATCACTGTAAAAGAGAACTCTCAAATACTTCAAAAATTAGGTGAGCTTGCGATTTTACCATATTATTTAAAAGTGTAGAAAAGCATTAAGAATAGGAAAGCAACACAAATATTTGCCATAAGAAGTTCAATTGTTATTCCATGATTCAAGACCATCTACAATGTCAACCATTGCGGAAAGCTGTCATTTCCTGCTACACAACTCAGACATCAGCTATTCTGTATACTACTTTAATAGCAGGTTCTTGCACTCTGAATACTTGTGGGATTTATCACTTAATCCTCCAAACTATAAGTTGAAAATTTTGGTCATAAGCAAAACGCTGGAGATGTGGTAAACGAGGAATGAAACTGAAATGGTAATATGAATGCTTCCTCCTAACATCTGAATGACTTTTCTCAGGAAAGGAAGGCGAGATGCATTGAAATGGATGCATCACAGTTCAGCTAAAGTCATTTTTTTGTTATGCTTGGGTGTTTGTCCATCATGTTCCCTCTTTTTGCATTTCTAAACTCACTTTTCTCCAACTGGTCAAATGCCCACTCTTCTTTTTGGTAAAATTTGCTTGATCTACTTTCTGCATTGTCAAAATCAATGATCTTCCTTCCCTACTATTTCCATAACCAACATATCATAGCTGTAAACATCACATTCTTCAGCATATCTTTGAGGCACCTAGGAAACAACCAAAATCTGCAACTTTCAGCCGGGAATCAAAATAAAAAGGAACATTGTAGGGTTTTATATCACAATATAAGATGTGATTCCTGAAAACCATTGTGGAGTTTTATATCACAACGTAAGATGACAGTCCTGAAGTATTACTTTAGGTATATGAACTGCAATTGAATAAAACTATCTCCAATCCAACTCATAGTCATGGCCTCCATTGATATACTTGCCATGAAACCATTAACCTTTTATCCATGCAACAAACTTATTTTTGGATCATTAAGAGAATAATGCAGAAGACCACTATAGCCAGTTCAGTAGCCCAGGAGACCCCTGTAGCCTCTTTTGAAAGCTGGAGATGATAACCCAACAGACCACTGTAGCCACCTCAGCCGTTCACACTCTTTCGATTTATCCAAAACTGACCAAAATTGACAGCCGCTGGAAGCTTCCCTAATAAATGTTCAACAAGGTTATTAGAATATAGAAAATAAACCAACATAACCAGTGGATAAGTTTAAAAGACTAGAAGCCGATGACATAGTAATTGGAGTTATCACTGATTCTTTTTACTTTACCTGATTCAATTAGCCCAAGATTACATATGCAATTCCTCTTTTGATTCGCCCAAGTGTATTCTCGAGATACATAGCGGGCACAAGTGTTAGATCAAGGAGGATTGAGCAACGGAGATGATGGAACAATACAGAAAGGAGGAGATATTGATAGAGTGAACTTACAGTGTCCTTTAGGATTATGGTTTCAAGAGATCCCAAAAAGTTTTGCGGTATAGATACATGGAAACTTTGGGTATAGTTTGTTGTATTGCATCTCACACTGTGATCTAAATCCCTACAATGTTCTTTTCGATGCTAAACTTTTATTCGAAGTTGCAGATTTAGGAAGTCACATGCCACTAAGGAACATGGTGTTCCCCTGCCTCATAGATATTGTCAAGGATGCTCACTGATAAGGTGATGTTTATAGCTATGGTATATTGGTCATGGAGATAGTGGGGAAGAAAGAACATTGATTTTGACAATAGAAAAAGTAGATCGAGCAAATTTTACGGTGACATTTCAGTGGACCAGAGCGAATTTGGAAATTTGGGGGAAAAAAAAAACAAGACAGGAGGAAGACAAGGCATAGCAAAAAAATGAGTTTACCTGGACTGTGGTGCATCCAATACAATGCATCTCGCAATCCCTCTATGAGCAAAGTTATCCAAATGTTAGGAGGAGATATTGACATTACCACTCTTTCATTTCTGACCAAATGCTTTGGAAACCCAAATGATAAATCCAACAAGTATTAAAACTGTACAAACCTCCAATTAAGGCAGTATACAAAATACTCTGTTGGGTTATGTTCTACGCTGTGAAACCCTAGCTACTGGAACTGTGGAAAAGCATGATGGTATTTGGAAAGGCCCTTCTTTCGAGGCCAAACCTCGGCACGTCTTCTAACAGAAGAAGCTCGCTTCTCTAAAACGTCGTCTGCGCTTCAGAACGCTTTCAACGGCAGAGGGTTTCGCGGCGGGAGGTTTCTCATGAGGAGTTTTGATCCCAGGACCTCCAGTACTGCGCAGCAAACGGCTTATTTCGATAATACCACTCCCCCATACTTTACTGAGGTTGGATCCCTCCCCCAGCCGGAGAGGGACCAACCTCAACCACAGATGATTGTGTTGGACGTCTGTGGCTCCGAGCCTTCTCAAGGCAAGTCCATGAGGCAAGATGAAATTATTCGACAACTATATGATAACCCTCCCCCACCAGACCGGGTTCCTACGGTCCGTAGAAAAGCCGAAAATCATGGCCTGAATTATTGACAAGTATATTAAAACCCTCCTGGGTTCCTACCGCTCCTATTAACGCTGGCCTCGATTTTCTACGCTTCGCCTTAAATTAAAATGTTGGTGTGTGAATTATTGAGTTGGGACTTTGTATTAATTTAGTCAACTATTATATATATTTTTAATTTTATCATAGTTTAATATAGAAAATAATTTTTTTATTTTATTATAATTATTTATAATTTAATTGGCTAAAAATTTTCACTTTTATTGCAAAATCTAATAAAAATTATTATCTATAAATGATGATTAGGTCTCTGTCTTTTGAAAGCTCTTGTTGTATCACAGGATTGTGCCAATTTTGAATTACAAAATTACATAACTTCTTACTGGAGACAAGGACCAAAGGCACAGTGAATTTAATAGGATTTGACCTGCACTAAGCCGAAATATTCGGGAAGAAGAATAAATAGTTTTTTTTATTATTTTTATATATGCTATCGCTTGTAAAGCATTTTGCAAAAACATGGCATTCATGGGAATAACAGCATGGGTCCCTCTCCCATGTAGAAATTAACATTCCTACCAATTTTAGTTTATTAACTAGTAATTATAATTTGTTAACAATTTTTTATATGAAAATTATAATTTGTTAATTTCTTCTTTCTTTTTTTGCATTTATGTAAAATTTCATATATTTAATTTCATTTTGAATTAATTTTTTTATCTATTTTCCTAAAATATTTTTATTTATTTTATTTTTTAAAGGAGATAAATTTTATAATGAAAAGTTATATTATCTTAAAACTAATTATTTTTTTGAATAATTATATAACTATTTAAATTTAAAATAATTGTACAAAAATATTATCAAATAATTTTTAATTATTATTTTATGAATAAATTAAATTTGTAATTTTTTAAAGAGAAATATTAATATTTAGAATATTTAAATAAAAAATACATGGTAATAGAGATAGATATTATTTCAAAAATGGGTTGCCATAGTTCTATTTTTCTTATCATGCATTTTTCATCATTTTTCCCTTATTTATTTTTCATTTTTCATCTAAAACTAATTTTTTTGTGTATTTGAATAAACATATCTTGTAATTATGATTAATACACTTGAATTTGACCACAAAACATTTTAAACTAAAAAAAAATTAATAATACATCTTTCTTGTGGGGGCTTGGCGAGGAGAGAGATGGCTTCAGCTAGGGTTTTGATGAGGGTTTCTGCAGCTACCATCGGATCCGACCTCGCAGACTACAAACCAGGAGGGGCCTCCCTTGACGCAGCCGTTATTGTCTACACTACCGATCTAAATGCAGTGGAGGGTGTCGTCTTATTCAGTTTACTTACCGGTTGAGTGACTGTTTGGTCATTATCCTCAGGTTCTGAGCTCTGGCACACGGTACCGAATCACCCGGTGATTGATTATCGGAACGGACGCACCATATACAATGAGGAGGCCGGGATCGCGCGTGGGGGGTTCCACTGCCTTGAGCATGATACTCTGATCGACGACAAGATGCACAGAAATAGATCTGCAGGCGTAGGAGGCGAAGGTCTCAAATCCTATTTCTGCATGACATGAACAGATAAATACTTGCTGACATTTTTTATGATAGATCTAGAACCCACGACCCTCGCTGGGTTTCGAAGAAGGGATCAGAGGGATTTTTATCACCCTGTACTTCTGATCTTGGGCAAAGAGGGCGCTGCTAACAACCTGGTTCGTAGCTCGTGCATCGTGGGGATGGGAAAGGAGAACCTTTGTCTGTTTCAGATGCGAAGGGCGGCGCTAGGGCTCAATCAAAGGACTCTCCAGGTGGCGCTGAAGATAGGGGAGGTAGGGCTGGAGAGAGACGGTAAACAAAAGGGCAGCTCACACACCCCCTTCTCAGGCCTTCGCTCATCCAGTTACGCTCAGGCAAATGAAGACTCTTCACAACAGGTAAATCCCAATCGTTTTCAGACCTTCATCAGACCCCTTGTGGGTAAAACTTTCACAAGCAAGAAGAGACCCAAAGGTAAATCCCTGTTGCCAATTTTGCTGCTGATAAATGACACAAGATTAGACAATGTTGGAACAAAGATACAATACCCCCTGTCTCAAATCCCCGCCCTATCTGGTTTCAAGAGGACAAAGCTCCTTGGCAAATTGGATCAAGGGAAAACCTGGATCCCTCGGATCCAACGTGAGGAAAGGAAGTGGTCAAATCTACCTTTACTGTGGAAGCAACCCTCGTCCTTTCATATAAATCTAGAACAATGACATGGATTGTCACCACATTTAGATCTCCGACAACAGGTAAATTTAAACTATTTTCAAATTTTCATCAAACCCTTTGTGGGTAAAACTTGTTTAGTTTGGATACAAGCAGACAATACCATTCTGCAACTGAAACAACAAATCTGGAGAATGATGGGATACCCTGTCCCGATCCAACACTTGGTCAGTGGTAGCCACTCTCTTCAGGACTGTAGGTCTTTGAAGAACTATGGAATTAACACAGAAATGACCATCTCACTGAACCTTTGGCTGAGAGGGGGTGCTGCATATCAGGGAATATCAAGTTCTGCAGGAGGAGATAAAGGGAAAAGACCCACATCTCAGCAACAATCAAATGGCGGCCTCTCCTACAAAAATATTTTACAGGGAAACAAAGTTGCAGGGTCACCTCCAGATCAAGGAGGATATGTATCGCGGCCATACATTGTGGAACAGCTTGGATAAACCCCTGCTCTAAAAATCGATATTTCAGGAAGAGAGGATTATGTCAAGACATATGAAACACAGGCATTAATTTGGCGATTTAATTGCCTCTGGCCAAAACCAATGGATCTCTTCCGTTGGATTTTCACACAATGGACCATGGAATGTGATATTCACCTCTACTCCAAAGGGTTCTTTATTGTTAAGTTTATATCTACGGAAGTCAGAGATCGTATCATCAGAGCAGGGCCTTGGTTTTGGGGAACTACGGGTCTTTTCACGACCCCATGGTTTCCAGATTTCGACCCAAACACCATGATGGTTTTCAGAATGCCGGTTTGGGTCCGATTATACAACCTCCCCCTTCATTTCTGGAGTGATCAGGTCCTGGAGGGAATTGGGAACAGTATTGGGAAATACATCAAAACCGATACAGAAAGAATTGAGGAGAGGATCTACACTTTTGCATGGATCTGCGTCGAGGTAGATCTAAGTAAAGGATTGCCGGAAAATATTATGCTGATCTACAAGCAACAAAACTGGCTGCAAGGACTAGATTATGAAAACACTGCATTCAGATGCAGAATTTGTACGATGACAGGACATTTACAAAGCACATGTCCAGAAGCTAAGAAAGCAAACAGTAAAAAGAAACAGAAATGGAAACAGAGAAAAGGGTTGCAATATCCCCCTCCTGATTCAGGGGAGGACGAATCCAAAGCAGAGGAGGAACCTACTCCCACCGGAAATATTGAGCCTACACACAAGAGATCCAAAGGAAATACATATCAGCCCACAAGGACCTTCGACATCACCCAAATCAGTCAGAAAGGACTAGCGAGGACATGGGTACTGAAGGGATCAAACGACACCATTCCTCGGATACTTCAGATTCAAACAAGGATACAGGAACCCAGATAGCAGAAAATCAGTTAGTCCTTGCAACGATTGCGCCTTCCCAGAGCGAGTGGCGCAAGGTCGAGAAGAAGAAGGGGAGGAAAACCTGAGTTGTGGGATAGCTACTCACTCTCTGGCAGCAGTGGTCACTTTTTGGGGCCATCTAGTTTTTCTCTCACCTTTCCTCTCTCGACTCATCTTTTCTCTTTCTTACTTTTTTCTTTCTTTTTTTACCAAATGCAATGGTAGCCCTGCTACAACGCGTTGTGTGCCAAAGCACATGAGCCCTATGGGCAGTTGTCTGAAATTATTAAATGCATATGCTACATGTAACTTTTCATTTTATAAATAAAAAGTTACTGATTTTTTTTTGTGGAAAAAAAACTAAAAAAAAAAATTACATTACAGTTTTATTTTTCATAATTTATTTATGTGTATATTTGTATAGCTATTCTATTTAGAAATTATTGAGATGTATAGATGTTTCTTTTAGTAATTTGTTTATGAGTTGGATGACTTGGATTAGCTTTTCCACCAAAGTAAATTTGAGCATGTGTTTTTTCTTTTCTTTTTGAGCAAGAAAGATAATAAGTCTCTTTATAAAGATATAACACCTTATTTTTAATCCAAAAAGAAAAGTAATAGAGATGTGAGTTGGTTTATTTAGTTTTTTCTTAAAATATCTCGACTTATTGGTAAAAAAATGGAATATCTTTTTTTAGTAGACAATCAATAGTTGGTCTGAGCTCATACTTGGGGTCAATTCCAACTGCTACCACTATAACCTCGTAGTGAATTTCACATGCCTCCACACATGAATCATGGGATAACCAAGGGGATTTGAACCTTGGATCACTTACTTTACATAATACTTCATAATATAATCATCCCCAATTGAGTCCTCCCAAGACTAAAAAATAAAGTATCTTAGTAAAACTTATTTAAGTTTCGCATTTTAAACTTGTATTAAATATCTTTGATAATAAAAGGAAACCAATTTTAAAAGTCCAAACAACTTCTCTTACACATAAAAATGCTCTACATCCATCAAAATTAACATCACACCATATGTTAACCACTAAGTCACATTTACATTAAATCAAGTTTATGTATCTAGAAAACAAAAAGAAATATTTTTAATACATATACTATTTTTTTTAGAAGATGGCCTATCATTGAACACAACCTTGGAAGGAGGGAGAGAGCTTATGTAGGGTTTATCTAATGAGCACAGAATAGTTTTAGTTTTATTGGTGGGAGAGTCCAACCTGCTAGCAGTCTAGGTGGTAATGGGGCCATTTCCTTTGAGTGGCAACTTTCTCTTGTTAAGTGGTCTTTTTTTTCATGTCACAGATTTCAGTTCTGTCTTCAGTGGTTCAATTAGGTTTCTTACTCTCATTAATTATTTTTCTGGGGCTCTTTGGAAGGCGTTTTAAGGGGGGTTTTGATCCATAACATGTGGAGTGGTTGAGGGATGGATGATATCGAGGCCAGTGACTATGATTCAGTTAGCCCTATTAGGGTTTCCATTTTTGTTTATTTTCGTGAAGTTGGTTCTTCTAGGGGGTTTTGAACTCCGCCTATAGGAAATGTTGCAGGGGGTTCAAACCTGTCTAAAGAGATTTCCTGGAACTTGAACCGGTGGTTTCTGGGTGCTCCTCCATCTATTGCCACATTTATGGGATTCTCACTGGTGGTATCCTAGGAAAATTGAAATGAAAACAATTTCCTAGCAAGATTGGTTTGTTTGTAAGATAACTAAAACCAATTTCATCATTTCTTTTGAATGATTCTACAAGAAAAATAAATATAATCTAACTATTGCAAACAAAAAAAATAGAAACCTACCTGGTTCAATGCAAAAAGAAAAACACATGTCAAATTTCAAAATTGATATTTTTTCAACTACTTACAAATCAATGCCAAATGCAATGTTCTCTATAATTTTTGGTGATAATACATATTGGGGTGATAAACATTTATTGCCATGAATTTTATGCATTTATTGTCTAGCATTACTAAATATTACAAAATCATTTAACGATATCAAGTTATTTTGTACATTTTAGGGTTAGTTTAAATCTTAATTAGAATGATTTCCTTATTGTTATTTGTATTTAAAATTGTTTGGTTCATATGAGAATATGTCTTTAACATAGAGTGTATTCGAAACAAACCTTAGATCTGAATTTGGATGAACTAAAACCTTTTACTTAGCAAATGATTTTAGGTGACTCAAACTAGAAATAATAATTTTAGGGAAAGTCAAAACTTTGTTTGATGAAAGTGGAATTTCAATCTGAAAATGAGAAAATAACATCTAAAACTGATGAGGTTTTTTCAAGTTAAATAGAAACTTGTCATTAAAATGTAAAAACAACATACTCCCAATTAAAGTTAAAATGTTACTCGAAAAAGGGAGGAAAGCAACTTTTTTTATTTCATTCAAAATATATCTAAAGTAAAAGTTTTAAAATGTCCCAAAACATGAAAATATTCAAAAATTTCAAAACAATTGAAATCCTTAATTAGTTTAACTCTGCAAAAATGTATCAGGTTGAAAATAAGAAAGAAAAAAAAAACAAAAAACAAATTGCACTACTAAGATCAAATCAAAGTGGCACCCAAAATATTTCAATATTTTAGGTGTGTTGTGTTATCACTCTAGTAATTCTTCAAGTTGTGAGATTTTGATTTATAGTTGTAAGAACTCTAGAGGTAACCACAAACCTACTTTTAAACTCTAAGATCTAGCCTTCTTAGAGTTCAAAGAGGGCTCTCTTTATAAAATTTAACTTTATTTGTTCTATAAAATATTAGGCTAGTTATGATTTTGCAATTTGGTTTTGGTTTGTTTGATTTGATGGGAAAAAACACTTAATGAGATGGATAGTGGGATGATCTGAATGGATTATATTAGTTATGATGCGCTAAGTATCCAAACAGTAATAATAATGTGTTCATAAGGTTCTCCTTAAATTGCAGGTTAAACAAATAGTTATGGCTTTGTTAATCAGATTTTTGTGTGATGATTGATTATGTATTTTAACTGTTTATCATTGTACAACAGTAAAGAACAGAGAAATAAACTTAAAAAAGCACATTACTCAGCAAATTGTTGAAGCAGTTCACCCCTCCTGGGCTACATCTGCTGGTCCAGCTCCCAATGGCATGTCCCTCATGTATTAATTTGCTCAAAATGTAAGTACAAGTGAAAATAAGCCTTAATAGGCAAAACTCTCTGTAAAATCAGCTTCATAAGGTATGAATTAGTCAGAGAGGACTATTCATTTACATAAAACAGATAAAAAAATCCCAATACACTGCCTTCTCCCTGATGGCTCCTTGATCTTCCTCGAAGCTAAAATTGTTGAAGATGACCTCTGTTTGACCTGAAACCTATGCCAAAACTTCTCAGAATATCGAAAATACCCAAAATTGACTATTTTTGCACATCATTTGGTCGAAAACAGAAGGAGTTATGGCAAAAGCAATTTTTTTCCCAGTGTCCCTAAAAAACCTCCTCCAAAACTGGAGGAACTCCAGTTAATGCTCCATAATCGACAGAATTTGTTGAATTGGTGGAACTGCACTAAAATGGCGGTGGCAATAAATGTCGTTGTTAAGTTTTTTGGCGCGTTCATATACGGAGAATCCGCTAACGGTCTCTACTAGCGGATAAGCTTTATTCCGTGCCCATGGTCACGCATGAAAGGTCACATGGATGGGGGCTAGCCCTTTTAACCTCTGCCCATAATAAAAGGTAAGTTTAAGTATGACCCGGTTCCATAGTATTTTAATAACCAACGCACAACTCGGCCGGTCGGGCCTGTGCGCTTGTGGGCGGGAGGCCCATGTTCGAATCCCCGAACTTGCAAACCTTTTGGTTGACAATGAAACGAACTGACCCGACTCACGTGCAGGTCGACTTGACTGTGCGTGCAAGGTGACCCAAACGCATTCAGAGCCGTCGACCCGACTGTGCGTGTAGGGTGTGACCCATACTCGTTCAAGTCGATCCAAGCCTTCGTGCAATGCCTGCCCATGGTGTCGAGCTTAAACACCAATTTTTTTATCCTTTTTTCCTTTGAGCCTGGGGCCACGTGGCACCCTTATTTTGGCTTCCACCATAATACAAAAATGACTTTAAAACATAATAATAAATTTTTTTGCTAAAGTGTCTAATGTCAAACAAAGTCAAACAGTCCTTTTTTAGAGTTTACTAGATGATTTCAAACCTCAATAACGTTTGCATATGACCTCGGTTTTGAGAACTGTTCACGGCACCAGAATTGCAGCGATGAGACCTTTCCGGTTGTTCAGATTGGAACTACTTCTGAGCACTTTCATTTTTGAGCAATTTCCATAACTTGGACATGATCTCCTGATCACACCTCCACATTCGGAAGCTTTTGGACCCAAAAAGCCTTCAATTACCTCTTCAAAAAATGAAGGTACAGCCCCCTCACCTTTTCCAATTCCATCCATTTTGCCTTACTTGGTTTGTTGCCTTTAAGACCAATCTGAAGATAATCGAGACTTCCCCTCTTAGAAGTGCCTGTCCTTCTGTCAAGGATAGTATCCTCCTTAAGCTCGTCTAAATATTATGGCAAGAAATCTTCTATTGATGGCAGTTGAATGTCACTCCCTTAATCAACAATCAAAGGAGGCTCATACAAACGTAAATTTTCCACATTCACAATGGAATACATTTGCATATATGAAGGCAAATCTAGTTGAAAAGCATTATTTCCAACTTGTTTAATAATTTTGAATGGACCATAACGAATAGGCTTTAGCTTTTTACCTTCTCCTTGCATTCTTTCTTAACTAATATGCAACCATACCTCATCACCTTCTTGAAATTTATGATCAACTTTGTGTTTGTCATGCCTCTCCTTGTACTTGCCTTGACTTTTTTCAAGCTGTTCTTGAACCTACTGATGTATGAGCTGAATTATTTCAATGAACATGCGAGCTTTGTCAATGTCACTATGCCCATCAATGGCGACATCCTTCTCAAGAATTAATTCTAAAGGTGACTTAGCCAAATACCCAAAACAAGCTTCAAAAGGTGAATTGTTTGTAGAAGAGTGCTTGGCCCGGTCAATGTAAGCATGTTGAATGTAGTGCAAGTGTTCATCCCAAAGCTTGGGATGCTTGCTGTAATAACCTCTCAAAAGATGTACAATGGTTCTGGTCACTACCTCTGTTTGGCCATCTGTTTGTGGATGGAAAGCAGTACTCTTTTTCAACTTAGTGTCCATCATCTTCCATAAATTGGACCAAAAACTCCCAACGAATCTGGAATCCCTGTCACTAAAAATAGAAGTAGGCAAGCCATAATGAACCCATACATGTTGAAAATATAAATCAACAGTTTGTTCAACAATTATAGATTTCTTACATTACATAAGAATACACATCTTGTTGAATCTATCAACTACTACATAAAGATAATCATGCTACTTTCTAGACATCGGTAGACCTCCAACAAAATCCATAGAAACACTTTCCCATGGTCTAGAAGGTACCGACAATGGCGTATTTAAACCAAGCTTCCTATTTCTAGGCTTGCTTGTAGCACATATTGAACAACCTCTAATGCAATGTGAATTACTATCTACCATGCGAGGCCAATAAAAATACATATGTAAATGTGCCACCATTTTGCTTACCCCGAAATGTCCAGCAATAAGAGAAGAATGAGTTTCTCTTATGACAATTAGTCTCTCTCCCTGTGGTATGCATAACTTTCCCATATGAAACAGAAAATTATCATGCAAGTGATAATAATTCTCCATGATAGACATGTGGTACATGCCTATATTTGGAAGAGGACAATCTTGTTGCAACTGTATTTCATGTTGAATCTCCCTTTTAGGAGGCAAACCTATTGGCTCCTGAAACATCTCATGATGTGCATCAACTACATCAGATAAATATGATTTTAACTTGGGATCACAATTTTCAAATGATTCATGATTCACATCAACCTTAGGCTTCACCATAAGAAGTACAAAACTTTTACTAGAATTCACTAGCCTTTTTACCTGTCCAGCATTTACCATCACTATATTTGTCTTTTTGCGATGTGTTCTAACAATAAAATCATTGCCATATTTAAATAGATGATACTTGTTCTCATGTCGATGGAAGATAGCTTTCCTGTCATATAAGTAAGGACTTCCCAAAAAGTTTCCTGATATATCAAGTGGAACAACATCTAGTTCAACTGTGTCAATAAAATGTGCAATTATTGCAAAGCACAAGATGCACTTCTTTGAAACCTGTAAGTTTGCATCCTTGCAAATCCAACCAAGTGGATATGGTCTTGGATGTGTAATGGTCTCAAGTTTTCGCTGCTTGACTAATTCTTCAAGAATAAGGTTCGCTTGTGACCCACTGTCAAACAATGTATCAATTTTTAATGTTTTGAAACAACCCTCACATGGAACAGCTCAATAATTTCTTATTCATTTGGAGCTTGTACATGAAAATTTGAAATACTAGTACTTGGTTTAGTTTCAGTTTCTTTTCCCTTCATATTCTTGAAACCCATGGCTGTAATTTTGGTTTCGTCACCTGAATCATCACCTAAGTCTTGTTGTGTAGTTGTAGTAGCTGCAGATTTCTTCTTCCCTTTGTCTTTGTTAAACTAAGTTCTTTTTTCAGAATGAAGTTTCCAGCAATTTTTCTCTTCATGGCCTTCTCTTGAACAGTGTTTACATATCACTTTCTCACCCTCCTTTTTGACGGATGCATTCTTTTTTCCTTTTCCTTTTGAGGTTTTATCTTTGTTTTTCCCCTTAAATGGCTTGTTTCTACCCTCTTCAATAGTATGTTTCCCTCTAGCCTCTAAATGTGTGGCTTGGACACAAACCTCATCTAGACTAGTAGGATTGAACATAAGGATAGTATGTCTAAGGTAGTTATGTAAACCACCTATATATTTCAACAAAGTGTCTTGACTCTGCAAGTCTACCCCTAATAAGAGTGCTCTTCTCCTAAACTCTTGGGTGTAATCTTGTACATTTTGTCCCTTAAGTTGTCTAAAATTTTTCCAATTCATAATAGCTTTTTGTAAATGAGCTAATGGATAAAACTGTTTTTTTATTGCAGTAATGAAATCAGCCCATGATAAAATGATCTTACCATGTTTTCTAATCTCCTCTTTGGTTTTGGCTTCCCACCAAACAAGTGTTGCACCTTCCATCCTCAAAGAAGCTAGCTGAGTTTTGGTGTCGTCATCATGAAGGTTTTGTATCCTCAAGTAAACCTCCAACTGCCTTATCTAATTGTCAAGTTTCCTGCATTGACTTCGCCATTAAACATAGGCAATTCAAACTTAACATCAAGTTTAAAAAATGGACTTTTACGAGTGTTCTTGGACTTGTGAGATTGATTCATTGAAGTTGAGGATGACGATGTAGAGGAAAAGGATGAAGATGGGGATGGTGGATCACCATTTCCTCCATGTCCTTTCTTTGACTTGTCTTCAATTTTCTTTCCTCCTGAAGATCCTTCTCCTTCCTTGTGAAGTTTAGACCCTTCTCCTTCAAGCCTTTCATTCCTTTCTTGGTAGAGTATCCTCACCATTTTAGTCATGTCTAGGAATGCCTTTCTGAACAATCTTTCTTCCTCTTTGGGATCAATGTCTTCAAGAATTTCTCCTCCTTCTGAAGTCATGCTTATGGCTTCTTCTGCTTCTCTTGGAGGTGAAATTTAAGGTGGAGATAATGGCACTCTTGCCCTCTTTGGTTGAGGATTGCTATGAGCTCTCACAAATTGACCTTCTCCTCTCTTCAGCTTAAGCCTAGTAGGCATCAAAAAACTTGCAAACAGTTAAACAAACTTTGCACAAGAACAATACAGAGTGTAGAAATCTATCTCTGATACCAACTTGATCTGAATGGATTATATTAGTTATGATGTGCTAAGTATCCAAACAGTAATAATAATGTGTGCATAAGGTTCTCCTTAAATTGCAAGTTAAACAAATAGTTCTGGCTTTGTTAATTAGATTTCTGTGTGAGGATTGATTAAGTATTTTAACTATTTAGCATTGTACAACAGTAAAAACGGAGAAATAAACTTCACAAAGCACATTACTCAGCAAATTGTTGAAGCAGTTCACCCCTCATGGGCTACATCTACTGGTCCAACTCCCAATGATATGTCCCTCATGTATTAATTTGGTCAAAATATAAGTACAAGTGAAAATAAGCCTCAATAGGAAAAACTCTCTGTAAAATCAGCTTCATAAGGTATGAATTAGTTAGAGAGGACTATTCATTTACATAAAATAGATAAAGAAATCCCAATACACTGCCTTCTCCATGATGGCCCTAATGGCTCCTTGATCTTCCTTGAAGCTAAAACTACTGAAGATGACCTCTATTCGACTTGAAACTTGTGCCAAAACTGCTCAGAATGTCGAAAATACCCAAAATTGACTATTTTTGTACCTCATTTGGTCGAAAACTGAAGGAGTTATGGAAAAAATAATTTTTTCCCAGTGTCCCTAAAAAACCTCCTCCAAAACTAGAGGAACTCCAGTTAATGCTCCAAAATCGGCAGAAGTTGCTAAATTGGTGGAACCGCGCTAAAATGGTGGTGGCAATAAATTTCGTGGTTAAGTTTGTTCGCGCATTCATATGCGGAGAATCCGCTAACAGTCTCTACTGGTGGATAAGCTTTATTTTGCGCCAATGGTCATGCATGAAGGGTCACATGGATGGGGGGCTAGCCCTTTTAACCTCCACTCGTAATAAAAGGTAAGTTTAAGTATGACCTAGTTCCATAGGATTTCAAGAACCAACGAACAGCCCGGCCGGTTGGGCCTGTGAGCTCGTGGGTGAGAGGCCCGTGTTCAAATCCCCGAACTTGCAAACCTTTTGGTTGACAATGAAACGATCCGACCCAACTCGCGTGCAGGTTGACCTGACTATGCGCGCAGGGTGACCCAAATGCGTTCAGAGCCATCGACCCGATTGTGCGTGTAGGGTGTGACCCATACTCGTTCAAGCCAATTCAAGCCTTCATGCAATGCCTGCCCACGGTGTCGGGCTTAAAAACCAATTTTTTTATCATTTTTGCCTTTGAGCCTGGGGCCACATGGCAGCCTCTAGGCAGGCCACGTGGCGCCCTTATTTTGGCTTCCACCATAATATAAAATTGAATTTAAAACATAATAATAATTTTTTTTGATAAAATGTCTAAAGTCAAACAAAGTCAAACAGTCATTTTTTGGAGTTTACTAAACAATTTCAAACCTCAATAACATTTTCATATGACCTCGGTTTTGAGAATCGTTCACGGCATCAGAATCGCAGCGACAAGACCTTTCCAGTCGTTCAGATTGCAACTACTTCTGAGCACTTTCATTTTTGAGCAATTTCCATAACTTGGACATGATCTCCTGATTATGGGAAATCTGATTGTCCATTGGGCTAAGGAGTCAAAAATCAAGCAGACAGAGCTAGGATCAAGGTCAAAAAGTCAAATGTTCTTAGGGCAAGATAGATAACCCTTTGAAGATCTTGGAAGGTTGTTTGGTGAGGTGATATGATCGGGATAAAGAGCAACGAAGGGTTCTTTATCTGGAAAAGAGAAGTAGTAGGCAGAGGTCAAATGAAAGAGGGAGAAATCAAGGGTTCCCTACTCTAGAAATCAGTAGAAAACATAGAAATGATAAACAGTAAAGACATGGTTCTTTTAACAAATCCTGAAGTTATACTCCTGTTTATTCATTCAAATTTAGAACACATAATGGATGCCTGAAACAAAGAAGATAAACAATGACAAGTAGAAAATACTTCACTTCAATAGCTCATCACATGAATCCTGAAATATGATGCTAGTTGATCTGATCCAGTCTGCTACTTGAAATTTGCAACACAAAAGCCTTCAAGTCCAACAAAAATGACTATAGAAATCTTCAACAATTTATTCCACAATAATACTTCAAAGTGTGAAGTATTTATACATAATTGTTTACAAAATATCCTAAAATGCTTCTAGAAATTATCAAAGGAAAATAAAAATATATTTACAACAAAATAGATACAATTTCTTAAAAAATCAGCAAGTTGTCCTATCTATCCAAATAAAATATAAACTAATTGTGGATTAGGGTAGCTGGCTGCCTTGATGTCCTCTTTGCTGGCTCAGATATTTTCAAGTTGGTTTTGAAATATGATATGTTTTATCTTTTACTCTTTCACTTTGATTCTCTTTAATCTCTGATACTCTTTAAATTCAGATACTCTTTGACCACTGTAAAATTGTTTACTGTTGTAATAAAAATATGTTTTGACTGAAAATAAACAAACTGTTTTTCTGCCTTTTACCTTTCACAGTAAATCTATAAGTGATTGCCAAGTTTCTTCATCTGGAATTTGTATCTTCTTCAGCTTTCTGAAGTTTTCATCTGCCTCTGAATATCTGGAAAAAGTTGGTTTTATAACAAACAAATGTCTTATCTTATGCTACAAATAAAATAAATCCTCAAAACTTCTGAGTAAGACTTTTCCAGTGGGGATTCCTTGTCCATCTGTCTTGTTCACCTGTTCCTTTACATATTCTCTGATCTTTTTATTGTAATCCTCCTGAGGCATAAGCTTATCATTGATGACCAAAATGTTAGCAAACTTCTTTGCCTAAGATTTTCAAATTTAACCATGAATTTGGTTATGGTTATGTTCATATTCTCACACTTCTCCTCAAGTTGTTTCATCAAGTTATTCTTGGTGATGACTTTCCTTATTTCAAGGATTGTTTCAGTCTTATCAGTAATCTCAATTTCTTCTAGCTCTTGCTTGTTTTTGCTGTTAAGAAACTTGATCAATTATTTTGCTTGCTCAGGTTTGTTATCTAGCTCTTCTTTAGTCTTCTGGATTTCTGCTAGTGCGGCCTTTAGTAAATCTCTTTGTTCAAAGATCACCTAAATTGAAGGCCACAAATCATTGATGGCTTCAATGATTTTGTTCCATAAATGATTTTTCACATATGAAATCGGCTCCTTTAAAGTCAAATCCTTTTGAAGTTTCTTGAGTTCTTCATTTAATCTAGTAGCCTTTTGCTCATGGGTTTTGGCATTGATTTGAGCCAACTTCTTTTGATCTTCAAGATTTTCAATCACCTGTTTCAATCTGTTAATCTCGCTTGTCTGAAGTGACATTTCTTCCATGGCTTTTATTAACTTGTTGTCCTCATCTGAAGCATGATATGCTATAATTGATGACTTTGTAGCTGAAGTTGTAGATGATGTCACTGGCATTGTATTAGCCAGTGGTGCTTTGGGTGCTAACTCTTCTAGTAGATTTGATGGCACAACTGTAGTAAACATAGGGATAGCTAAAGGAACTTCTGGTGTTTTTGTTGTTTCCTTTTCATGGACAAGCTTATCCATTTGAATCTCCATTTGTTTGATCTGTCCTGTTAACTGAAAGATTATGTTCATCATATCATCCTTCTCATTTTGTCCTTGTATTATTTCTTTAGCTTGAGGATGTTCATTTGATGGCAATTTAAGTTATTTCCTCAATGCTGCAATGTATCCATTCTTTTTCTTTACTATCTATTCTGCTGCTTTGACATTTGCAGGGTCATATCCAACCTGCAGGACTAACTCTTCTAGAGATTTAATTCTGAGATCTTTAGCATATAACAATGCTTTGTCAAGTTTCATTTGATCTTTCATATTTATGATTGTGTTATGAAGTTTCTGAACACTCATATCCTTGGTTGTAATTGTTGAATACAACATCTCTGAACTCTGTCTATGAAATTCTATCTGATCAAGAGCATGAATTTTTTCTGTTTGTACTTCTAGGTCAATATTTTTGTAATCTGCAACTCTCTTTGGAACCTTCACTGTAGGTTGTAATACTGACATGATCAGCTTTTTATTTGAGTAATAAAATGTTGATAAGAGTCTGTTTTGAACACTTGGTGTTTGCTTCAAGTATTGAGAGTAAATCTCATTTTTTATCTCTTCATTCTTTGTCTTGATTTGTTTATACTTTTCCTTGATATCAAGGTCCTTTTCCTTAGTTGTCTGTGAGGATGATGCTTCCATGTTCTGTTGTTTCACTATCAATTGTGCATTTGAATTTTCAACCTATTCTTCATTTATATTCTCTGTAACTTGCTCGTTTCTGATAACTGTAGCATCATCTGTGTTGGTAAGTGGGATATCTGTATCTTCAACTTCAATGGTTACCTTCTCTTTATCCAGTGAATTTAACTTAGGCTTCTTATTATATCTTAACTTAAACCTAGTTTTAGTAGCGGTTTCAACAACATAAAAACCTTCTTCTCTAACTCTTTCGGTGGTTTTCTCTGTTTGATTTGCTGTTTGTAAAGTGTGACTAGTATCACTTTGTTTCACTGCATCTATTAAAGTATTTTTTGTCCACTTAGTATGATTAACATACTTCTCAATCTCTGGATTTTTCTCATGAATGTAGGGTGTCAATTTACACTTAACCCTCATTTTACTTAAGATTCCTTGTAGATCATAGTTCCAAAAGAAACTCTCTTAAAATATGTACTCTAATAATTGTTTGGTTGCTTCTACTTCTGCATCTCTATGATTACAAATGAATGGTCCCACTTGATTCTTTAATTGAAACTGTGTTTTCTTCTTTGCTGCTAGAAAGTTAATTGAATCGGAATTTAAAATTTCCCTGATGTATTCCAAGGCAAAAACCCTCATTGGTACATATTTGGGTAATTTATAGGGCATAAAATTGGATCCAAAAACTCTAATCAATGTGTGTTTTTCATACAAATACCAATCTCCAGTCTTGGTCTGCTCTTATAACTATAAAATCTTCTTCATCTCATCATTTATCCTTGGTTGTTCAGTATTTGTTAAAAAATTTATCAATGGATGGATGAAGAAGTCTGAAAACTCTGCATAGGTAAACTCTGTGAACTCTTTTCTGATTAAAGAGGTCCAAAAAATGACTGAAAGAGGATTTCCTTCTATGTCAAGCTTCTGTAAGGATACTAGAAAATTATCTGCTTGAAAATGCAAGAACCTATGGAAAAGGACAGATGTGTATCTAAACACTCCTTCAATTGGCAACTTAACCAATTGGTCATGAATATTGTCAGAAATGTACCCAACATAATTAAAGATAACAGATGGAGGTTGTCCTGGTGTGAAAGTGGATAGGAAACCTAAAATGGATTCATCTGTATGTTCATCAGTGAAGTATCCTAGGATGGAAGATAACATAGAAATTGCATGCCTTGAACCTTCTGGAAATTTTGAAGTGGAATATGGAGGATTGATTTGAGGAATTTCCACATGTAAGGCATGAATATTTGGAATATTTGGAATCTTTTAAGAAAATCAAGGCCAATGTACAGTTTGGTGAGAGCTTCTATGGATAAAGGAACTGCTTGAGGATCAGGTTTGAGCTGTAACATTTGATTAATGGACACAACAGTAATGGTAAAAAGTACTTCTTTGTTTGCATTTATTATGGCTCTTTGTTCAGGCACATAATAATTTTGACAAAATCTGATAATCTCTGGGCATGAGTGAGTCACTGGAACAACATATTTGGGCAAGTTTGATTCCCAAATTTGAACTTCTTCCTCCTGATCTGAAGACTTTTCAAAGCTCCAATTGTGAAGTTCCAACAAATTGAATTCTACAATTGGGTCTGCTATCTTGTAGTCAACATCTGCTAATGGGCTGTGCTCAATGTCTACAATGGGAGGTTGTTGAGGATTCACAATGATGGCAGTCTTGGAAGATGCAACTGGAGTAGGTTTAGGCATTTTGAGGCTTTTTGGACTACAAGAAACTCTGATTTTTAGCTTTCTGGCTACTTCTGTAAGATTAAACAGTTTACAGAAGTATTCTTTCACTTTGGCAGGGATTCTTGAATTAAAACAGACAGAAATATGTTCTTTTCTTGAATTTTGCTTTCAATTTTTTGACTTTCAACATGTATTTCTGACTCTCACTGGTTAGAAAACAAGAAACAGGGGTTTCTTGGACTTTTTCAATGGATAATTGGGTTTAAAATATTTTGAAATCAGGCACAGAGATTAGGCTACCTTCAGAGTATTTTTGGTCTTAATTTAGAGTTTTTAACAGTTTATAAAAACTATATAAACTCAATATTTTCATTCAAAACAGTGTGCAGTATAGAACAGGATTTCTCAAAAATTTTGCCAGGGTTTGGCATGTTTTTTGGATTTTTTAATAGGTTTCTTTGGATAATCTGAAGTCTAAATGGATTTGTTCTTTATTAAGGTCCTTTCAAATCAATAACAAGCTCAATTTATCGAGGAATACCTGTTATACGTAGGTACAGGTCTTTGAAGATGACTTTGAGGCTTTATAACAGGTTTTGTGCTATATTTTCTAGTCTCTGAAGCAATTCAAGGCTTTTTAGAAATATTTAACAGTAATTGATGGGATTTACACTGATTCTAGGCATGAAAACAGTAAAAAAAACTTCTTTCCTCTAAGTCTGAAAGGCAGATACAGTCAATAAGCATAGAAGAAAGGGATAACAGTGCGTTCTCAAGGTTTATTGGGAAAATTAGGGTTAATTTAGCCTGTAATAAATGGCGGTCAAATCGGGTGAAGAGGTGGTTTTCGGCTTCAAAGGGAAGAAACCACTGGTGTTTATTGCGCGGATTCGAGGTGGTACGCAGTTTTGAACGGATCGAATGCGATCTAATGAGAATATGCCACGTCGAGGAGAGAGAAATAGGTGAAACTGCTTATTTCGCATAGAAATGAAATGGTTCATATCGCGCAACTTTATTTGCAATATAGGTTTTCCATCATTGGATCAGGGAAGGTTCATGCGAACGGTCAGGATTTGATCTAGAAGTTGCATCGGGATTGGAGTGGGTCCGGAGTTTTGATATTCGGCGAGATGGGTTTTTTAACTTTATAAATAAAACATTTATTAAAGTTAAACGTTAGGTTATACAATAGGCGGGGGGTAATGTTTTATATGGGTTAATTAAAGCATTTCACCAATGTTTCAACCAATACATGGGCACGGGTTTTAATATTATATGGTATAATAAACTTTTGACAAATTTTTAAATACCATAGGGGGGTGGGGTATATTTTTATATTTTTGATATTGTTTAAACCTATGGGATAGGGCAGGGGATTTATTTCATCACGTGGGATATTTAACATAGGTTAAAACTTTAAAATAGTGGGTTTTGGGGTTATTTTAAATGTAAATGATTTAGTAATATACGGCAAGGGCATAGTTTAGGGAATTAATATATAAGTTAGAAATTAATATGAAAGTAAAGGGATAATATATGAAATGAATAAAAAATACATAAATTAAAACTAAGTAAAGTGTAAAAGTTTGACAAATAAGCATATTTTGTCCTATTTTGGTTTTCACACTTAAATTTAGGATAAATGTATTTTGTAGGTTTTTTAGTGATTTTGAATGGAAATGTAATTAATTATTTAGGGTTGTTATTTTTACTAAATAAAAATGGGTTTTTACTTAGGAAAAGGGATCATAATTATGGATGAAGGGTAAATGTTGATGAAAATGGGTTTTATGTAGGAATTCAATATTTTTTAACCAATCAGTTATTGAGCCTTGGGTTCGGTCCCAACAGAAGTCAGAAAAATGCTCCAAGCCTTTTTAACTGAAGGTTTAGAATACTGAATCATTGTGGGGGAGGGGAAATTAGTAATTTTGCTCGATGATGCTTTATTACATGCTTGCACAACTGCTTTCTACCTAGCCATCATTATTTCTAATATGTTTACTTCATTTTCATGGGTGCATTTAGCCATCAATTTTTCTTTCAAAGCATAAAAACTATCTAAATTTAACCTTATTTCATCCGAGGGCTCAGATTAAACTGTTGAGCTCCTCATTTATTCTCTATCTTATCTACTAATTTGTCAAGTTTATACTATTTGACATATATTTATTCTCTATCTAAAACATGAAATTCAAAGCATGAAAAGTTAATATTAAATTGTTTAACTGATCATGGATTATGACATTTATTGACAATCTGCACATAATCATTATTCTTGTCGTAAAAGTAAATAGGAGTGGCATTTTGACTTGCTCACTTTCATGTGTTATTCTTATCTCTTTTTTCTTTTGGGGTCTATTTTTTCTAAGTCCTTTGATATTTATTTTAGGACTTTTACCCTCTTTTCATTTTTTATTATTATCCATTTTCAAAATATGGGAAAATTACTTGCAGAAAGCAAGGTATGTACATATTTACAAGACTATCAAAGTTAATTCAAAAATTGTGAACCCTATTATTATAGGACCCTAACATGTTGAAGCCTCAACAATAAGTAAACAATTTAACAACCCAACAGCAAGCTTCATATGGCAAGAGTGTAACCCTCTACCCTCTTACCTACCACCAATAGTGTCAAGTTTTATTTGCAGACAATGATGTTGTTGCATGTTGAGATCTGCAATATTGTATCAGCAAAAACAATGCCAATAGCCTTGAGTTTTATATGTTTTTCTCCTACTTTAGGAAAAAAATGTTAACATATATTTTTGGGTTGTTCTCTAGCAAAGGACCTTAGTGGTTTCTTTACATGGAATGTTACATGAGAGACAACATGGCCTATTGGAATCCCTTGAAATATATAATTTTAAAAATCTCAAAATTCTTTCATTGAAAACATATCTAGTGCATTTTGATTTGTCATTATTTGTCTAAGATCCAATGGTGTGTTGTTACAAAGAAATCTAATAAATGAAAATTTCCTTGAATCCTAGAGTGATTCTATCACAAAAGATAGTATTATAGTGAATGTACTTAATAACCTAGTTCAAACTTATCTTGTTAAGTTCTTTGTGTTTTCTCCTTCTTATTGATTGATTAAGATTCATGGGTTTCTTTAGTCACTCGCAATGCATTGATATCCTTAACACACATTCTCATGTAGAAGTGGGATCCAGTAGAGGAGGAATTTGTGGCAAACGGAATTTTTGGAAAAACATACCAAATATTCCCAGGAAAGACCTTTACATACAAGTTTTGAGTGAAGGTCTAGATATGAAAGTACCGCTACTTTCAATAATTGTATATTCAAAAAACAAGGGGGTTTGGAGGGTTAAATGTAAAGTAGCAAGCCCCTCGTCCTCTTGCATTGCTTGATCTTAATCGTGAGATCACTTCGTTGATGCGTGACTATTACAAGGTGAAGCTTATTTTCCAGTCCATCGGCCCATAAATACACGGGGGCAGGAAATGCCCACTGTAGAATTAAAGCAGGTACATAATCCTGCAGTGGGCATTTCCTGCCTCGGCGCATTTATGGGCCGATGGACTGGAAAATAAGTTTTGCCCTATTACAAGGCTACATAGTATGTTATTAATTCAACGTATTTAAACAAAAACATATTTTCAGTTCAAAGAGAATGGTTATAATCTTCAACCTATCCACCAAAACTTTCTTTTTCATAGCATTAATCTCTTAACATTTTCAACCTTTAGGTAGATCCTTAGGATAACACTTTATGTGGGAAGCTCTCTTGGTAAACCTAATGTCGTTCCCACTAATGGTCATGAAACATCAATCATAGTGCATCAATGTATTTAAGGAAGTCTTGAGATCATCGATATATATATATATATTAAAAAAACATTTCCTTTTAGACTGTCTGGCTCTTACTCGCATCAGCTCTGAATTCCCTAACATTTGCCACACTTCCAAACTTATTAACATATTAAGTGAGCCCAACTATAGCTATTTTGGAGTGCTTCTTTCCCTTATTTTTTATCATGGAAACAAGATTTTGAATAATCACAATAAAATTCTTTTTCTTTTCTTGAGGTGCCATAAACCACATTGGTCTTAATGGGTTAATTATCATCATTAATATTCAAAATTATTTCTTGAATTTTCTTTGGATTAAAAGCAATGATTTGAATTTTTTACAATCATTATGCACCATAAAAATATTTTGTTTGTTACACATAAAAACACTTCACTAGATTGTGTTTATATTTATCATTTAGTTTTTTCTTCACATACTAAAATCACATTGAATTGGTATCTATTAATATCTACCCATAATATTTATTGGTTTCTTTGTATATATTTGTTCATTTCCTCAATATAACTTAGTTAATAATTATTTTACAGTCCCACATTAAATCACCACACCCTCCATAAATTTAAAGATGGAGTATCTGGAGATGTTTCACATTCTCTCTAGTTAGAAGATTTTAACAATCGCACATTTGAATAAATTTCAAATTAACAAAATACAAGTAATACTTATGTCGGTTTCTCTATGGTCACATCCTTTTTCATTTCCTTTAAAATGTTTCCATTTTGCCATATTTGTGTCAATTTCATGTTTATTTGTGTTAATTTAAGTGGAGCTTTGGAAGAAAAGTTTTCTGGAGCGCTGCTGGATAAAGGTTTCACGGAGAGAAAAAAGTGCACCAAAGCAAATGGTTATCGTGGAATGCCGTGGAATGCATCAAGTATCTTTGAATACTTGAAAGGAGTGTAATGTTTGACAATTTGTCTTTCTTAATGTCATCAAACCCGCTTATATCAATTTTTCTACTTCAACAGCAAGCTTCTTCACAATAATTTTTTTTTATAATGTATTTGATTTCTTAAATATTTTTTTTTGTTATGGTTCATAAATATATAGTTTTTTTTTTTTTAATTGTTGATATTTTTCATTTCTTATTTTGCATTTATGCATTTTTAAGTATTAGATAAATAGCAACCAGAAAAATATAAATACTAGATTGTTCGATCATAATAATTAATTTCTATTCTTCATTTGTATTTTTTTGATGATGATGATGATGGTTAACGTCCACTGAGACCAATCTTTGGTCTATCGGACCTAAAAAAAAGAGTTATTTAGTTTGATTTAAGATTTTATTTCTATGCTCGAAAAGCTTGGAGAGAAGTTTCCCGAGCTCACCATAATTTTGACATCTTAAAAGGCTAGGAAGGTCAGTATTGCAACAAAGATTATGAAATTGAGCTCTAATGTGGTTGTACGTGGGGCACTCTAAGAGGAAGTGATTTTCATCCTCGATGTTCATATTCTCACAAAGATGGTAGATCCTTTCCATCCATGGTGTTTTAGAAACTGTCCAGCGACCTGTTTCACTATGGAGTTCATGAGAGTTCGTTATAATCTTGGCTATATTAATTTTCTTCTTTGAGCTAGTTAAAACAGAGAGATACTTTTGGTCTTCTAGGGTGGAGTTGATGACCTCCTTATAATATCTTAATTTTCTTTTAGCTACTAGATCTTTCTCACACCACATTTTTTCTTTGAACTTAGAAGTAACAATTTTTTTAATGTTATTAATGTTTTGCAATGCAACATTCTCGTCGATCTCTCAATGGTTTAACCAGGCCCTAGTGTCTTTATACCAACCTCTTTTAAGCCTTAGGTGGTTTTGGATGGAATTTAAAGCTAGCTTAGGAATTCTATGGTCCCTATGCTATTGAGCTTGTGCTTGTACAACAGAAGCCTAGTCATAGCTAGGCTTTCGATAGGGGAAAGACCCACTTCTACAAGGAGAATAGGATAGGGTGTATTGCTTTTAATTTTAAGGTTATACATTATAAAACGCTATTGGATTTGCTCAATATTTCTACAGGATTCTCTAGAGATGTTGCAACCCCAAACCTCACATCCATATAAGATAACAGGAGTGACTAAAGTTTCAAAGAGGAACTTCTTTCTATCCCACATTACAAGGTTTGTTGTTTTACAATTATTTTCAAGACCAAAATAAGCTTTCCACCCCCCATTAATCCTTTTCTGAATGCTATAGTTCCAGTTGAGCTTGTGATGAATATCAATTCCTAGGTACTTGTAAGAAGACACTTCCTCCAAGTTACTATTGTCATACATAAAATTATCATAAGTGTCCTTCTTGGATTTGATAATCATAACTTTTGTTTTGTCAGTGTTAACAGACATACCCATTATAGAGCAGAAATTCTTAAGAAGTATAAGTTGCTTATCAAGATCAAATGGGCACCTTGCGAAAAGAACAATATCGTCAGCATAGAGAAGAAGGATGATGACTATCCCAGCTAAGATCGTGCCAGCACATCTTGCTTCCTTTAAACAACCTTCTAGCTTGTCGATGTAAATGCCAAATAGGGTAGGGGAGAGGGGGCACCCTTGTTTAACTCCTATATTACACTTAATATTCTTCGACCACCCTCATTGCTCTTTAACTTGGCAATTACATTCTCGTATAACCTTATAGCGGCTGCTCTTAGCTCAAAAGGAACATTTAGCTCTTCTAATCTATTCCATAGGATGTTTTTAGGAACCATATCGAAAGCCTTTCTAAAGTCCACAAAGCAACAAAAGAGATTGGATTTATCATTGTGGCATTCCTCCACAATGATCCTAAGCGTAACGAGGTGGTCCGTTGTTGAGTGTTGCCTTCTAAAACCCGCTTGGCCTTTAGCTCGCTTACCTTCACTTTCAAGCCAAATGCTCAACTTCTTTTCCAAAATAATACCATATAACTTGGCTAAGAGAGGGCTGATCATAATTTTCCGATAATTAGAGGGGTTATTTGTATCCCCACTTTTAAAAATAGGGATAATGAGGCTCTGAGTCCAAGGCTTAGGGAACCCTTGCTTGACCGCTTGTTGAAAAGCTTGTGAATGTGGGGGATGAGGACAGGACCTCCAATTTTTAAGATTTCCACCTGGTAACCTTCAATGTCTTTACCTTTCCCATTTGCCAGGCGTTTAACCCCAAAATCAATGTCTTTTAATGAGAAAATTTTTTTTCATTGTGAGCAACGTTTCAAAGTTATCCCTAGCATTTGGAGATTCATAAAGCTTTTTAAAATAGGAATTCTACTCGTGTAAAGCAATTTTATTATTATCTTTAGTTTTCCTACTTAGGATCTGCCTCTAGAATTTCTTAGGAGCCACCTTAGAGAGGTGTAAGAGATTCTCTTGTCTTTTACGAATATATTGCCTTTTTTTCCTTTTAGTTAGATCTTTGTAGATTTTTATCTTGTCAATTTTGAGAGATTCATCAATAGCTTCCTTAATTGCTCTCCTTGCACTTTTACAATCTTTGTCATACCATGGGTTGGTTTTGCTATTTCTTTTACTACTTGAGACTTCAATTGAGAACTTGTTAATAGAATATGAGAGGGTTGTAGTAAAATTATGATAGAGGTCATCTATGTTGTCTATACTAGATAAAGGAAGCAAATTAGTTTTTAATTCACTTAGAAAGAGATCGGTTTTATTTCTATCAAAGATTTAGTTCTTTTGATTATAAGGATTATCTTCAATGGGATCTCTATGCATGACAAAATTGAGAGTTATGAGTAAAGCCCTATGATTAGAGTCAGGCTCATGGTTGTCTAAGATGTCAAAATTTATTATTTCGTTGTACAAAGGGAGATCAGAAATAACATAGTCTACCATACCATGCTGCTGCCAAGCCCATAGTCTAAGATGTTAAAATTTATTATTTCGTTGTATAAAGGGAGATCTGAAATAACATAGTCTGCCACGCTGCTGCCAAGCCCATGGATGCAGGTCATCTGGCTAGAATTGGGCCACTTCTTTAGACCGTTGCAAATTATGAGATCCTGAGCACTACATAGCTTGACTAGCTTCGACCCAAACAAATTATCCCCGAGGTCTTCATCTCCTTTTTTACCGGCTAGCCAGAGTAAGGTCTTCGTCTAACCAAAGAGGATTGGGGTTGGAATGATTTCTTAGAAGAATAACTTGGTTGCTTGAAGTTCAAGCATTAAAGTCACCCATTAAAAGGATATTACCTTCATTCCTTAGGCTAGAAATATCATTCTCTAAACCATTGTAAGGACTATTTTTATCTAGATTTTTTTTCTTATAGAAGTTAGAATTAATGGGGGGGAAAATAACATATTTCTATGTAGGTCTTCTTATCATTAATTTCAGTAAGATCTCAATCCAACTATATTGGTTGTAAGGGTCGTTTTTATAAATCCTAGCATGGGGGGAGATGTTCTTCTTAATGTGGCAAGCTATGCCCCAAATGCCTCTACGGGAGGATCGCTTGTTCCAGGTAGACCATAGTTCAAAGCCATCTATGCTAGGGACCTTAGATTCTTCGTGCTCCCAAGTTTCAATAAGCAATATAGTATCAAGATCATTTAAGATCCAACTTAGCTTGGGGCCTTTGTTCCATGGAAAGCCCCGACAGTTCCAGGAAAGAATTCAGAGCATGTTGAATTGCTATTTATTATTATCTTTTTGGTTTCTATCTCGAATAACGGCTTTTCTATTTCTGATTATTACCCATTTTCCTTCCTTCCTAGCTTCTTTTACCTTTTGAACCTCTTTTCTTAATTCTGCTTGATCTTCTGGAATGAGATCTTCATTTACAAATATTCCTGTTCCTTTTAGACTTGAGGTTTTACTAAGTATGTCATACTTATGGTTAGTAGAGCTCACCTTTATTCGGATCGACCTTCTTTTATTCTCAGTTAATTTCCCTAACCTTGTTGCTTCTGTGAGACACGTGGTTTCAATTTGTAATCTATTATTTAATTATGTCTGGACTATGGCTAAAGCATCCTCGTCTACCTCCTCTTTCAAACTGAAGATTATAAGGTTCAAGGCCCTTTTGTTACATTCATGGTCTAATTTGATCAATTTTTTCATTTCATCTTTAATTGGTTTGATATCTAATTTACTTGCCCCACTATTTAGGGTGAGACTGTTGTTAACTTTTTCTTCTAGTTCTTTAATCATGTCCTTCATTTTAAGACTCTCTATATTATCAACATCTCCTTGCTTGGATGTTTGGTTCGTATCTTGGTTTTGTTTTTCTATGACCTGCAACCTAGTCTTCATTGCCTCCATTTTATTCTCCAATAGTTCTATTTTATTTTCTATTTGTTTTTGGATCTTGTCTTCAAGAGATGTGAATTTGTTTCCCAGCATGGCTTCTAACTAGCTTGACTTCTCTTTTTTCTCTACGTTTCTCTAAAGACTCCATATACTCATAAAGGCTTTGTAGAGTAACTGTGTTACGTCTTCCTTTGGTAATCTTTGGTAGTTGTGGTGAATTATTCATACTTGAGAATATATGAGCAGATATGCATTAGAAAAATATAAGGAATGTGTGCACCTGAATATACGGACAAAGACCTTAAGTGGAATCACCGCAGACCCAAGTATTAATCGAGAAAATTTACAGCAAAATTTTCACCGCAGACCCAAGTATTAATCGAAAAAATTCACTGTAGACCCAAGTATTAATCGAGAAAATTTTCACCTCAGAATTCACCCCATTATTTTCACGGCAGACCCAAATTCACTGCAAACCCAAGTATTAATCAAGAAAATTCACCTCATAATTCACCGCAGACCCAATCAATAAAATTCACCGCAGGCCCAAGTATTAATCAAGAAAATTCACCTCATAATTCACCGCAGACCCAAGTATTAATCGAGGAAATCACCGCAAACCCAAGTATTAATCGAAAAAAAATATAAATACTAGATTGTTCGATCATAATAATTAATTTCCATTTTTAAGTCAAATTTATTTTTCAATTGTCTGCTTAAACACGTATATGTTCAATAAAGATTAAATTAGCACAATCATATAACTAAAATTTAAAAATCATAAAAACTAATCACTTTGTCCATGTGTATGTTAGACGATTGAAATGTTTTAGGCGATTAGATCCAAGTAAATTGAATTTAGATTTTGGTGACTTTTAAGTTAAAAGGTTGTTATTAAAAATTTGTTATATTTTAACCTCAAATTTTTTTGATAAAATTGAAATTAATATTTTAATAAAACTAGATTTTATATAAATTAGTTTAATGAATAAACAAATTATGTAAAATACACAAACATTAAATTTTTGGGTTTGTGCAAATGGTTGTGTTCATTAATTTTGCTATTATGGTAATTTGTTATATTTTAACCTCCATTTTTTAAATAAAATTTAAATTAATAACTTAATAAAACTAAATTTTACATAAATTAGTTTAATGAATAAAAAATATATATGTAAAATACATAAACATTAAATTTTTGGTTTGTGCAAATGAGAATGTTCATTACTTTTGCTATTAAGGTGACATCTCTTAACCTTTCTTTCTCAATCAATTTATTTACCCATTGTAAATAAAATAATAATAAACTATAAAAACAATCCATGGTATTGACCCATGGTATTCATGTGGAATATAGTTTATTTAAATAGGGAAATTGAGATGGTTTAGAGTGAAAAGTGAATTGCTCCATCTCATAAATAATATAGATCTAAACTAACTATTTAATAAAATAATTTTTAATTGTTTATAACTACTATTCTTTTAAAATTTTGCTTAATATAATGTATCTAAATTTTCATACATTCAAATATACATAGTTTTTCTGGTTCTATATTATTTTTGTTACAAATATTTTATTATTCAAAAAATACATGGTTTTTTTGTTATATATTATTTATGTTACAACTGTTTAATTATTCATGAGTAGTATTTCTTAATATATAAAAAATTAAATTAATAATGAAAAATTTTAAAATATGTGATCTTTTTTTAAATTTCCAAATGATTTCACAGGACATGATTTATCTTGAGCAATGATGATGAATGTTCATAATTCTCATTTCTTAAATAACACTAAATTTGCCTTTAATTACTTAATTGTAATAGTTAGTAACTACATACATAGTCTTTCGGATTTAAATTTTAAACAAAGTTTTTCACTACATAATTTTAGCTTTTATAATTTTTTTATTTTTCAATTCAAACAAACTTACAAATTTCAATTCAAACAAAACTTACAAAAGAAAAAACCCACTCAGTCCTCACTGTAGATTATATTTTTACAAAATTGACACTGAGTTTTATTAAGCTTTACTCTAGATGTGCAGAGAATGAATCTATATAAAGTCCCAAACAAGATTCTTCTTTCTCTTCTTATTCTAGCTTGCACCTTGACACTCCTCCTCTCCTCCTCCTTGCACAAATTTAAACTATGAGGTACAAGGTAGTTGTTGCATATAGGAACATTTAGATATGATAAGAAAAATGTGATACTCTATTGTAATTTTATCTACAAATGTGATGGCAAGTGTGCCCTAAATGTTGACAATTTCATGGTTAATGTAGTATAAGCTACATGCAATTTTACAGTCTTGTATTCAAGATCAATAAATCTATGCCCAATATCCAACACCATAGAGCAAGACATGTTCACCAATTCAACACTTGCTTCCAAATCTCTCTGTGTTAGAGTTGTTTTCTTAATAAACTTGTTTTTACCACTCTTGAATTGATGAAATCCATTGTTGTTAATGTTATACAAGTTGTGCCAAGAATTTTTTAAATTCTTTCTCTTCAGCTATAAGAGAAGAGGATTCAAGTTTAAGAACCGTATCTTAGATCTGAACACATGATTCTATTAAAATTTATGAAACAAATTCAATTTTTACAACCTGTATGTTTAAATATGTGATTTTGAAAGTGATGATGGCTTCTTTAGACACTTGATTAGTATTGTGGAAGAACTTTCAGTATATCATTAAGGACTATGAATAGTTCCTGTAGCAGTTGCATTACTTATTTTAATATCCTTTCTTGCTGATACATATACCTAATCCATGAAAAACTGGTCATTCATGAAAAATTGTAACCATGTCTGCAATGATATATGCTAATCATTTCAGTTTTATGTTGATGACAAGTTATTTTATCATTTGTTAAGTAAGCCTTTCAACTTTTATATTGATAATAGTTTATAAGCATTGATATCAACCTAATAAATGGATATTGCAAACCAATTAATGTTTGTGACAAGTCTGTAGGTGTTTCCATTCATAAATTGCTTACTCATTTTGTCTCTAGATTGCTAGATAATGCTGAAAGAAATACAGTGTTGATCCAAGTGATCCAAAGAGATATTCATGGCCAGCTTGGAAAACCAAGCATGAAGATGCTTCTAATTTTCAATGAAGTGGTCTTAAAAAATTCCTAGCTCTATTTTAATTACATAAATGCATTGAACACCAACTGATAGTATTTACTTCAGTTGTTTTATTTGGGCTTGTTGCAAGCTGACATTTACTGCTATACAAGTTGTGCATCAAATTATTATGTAACAATTGTACCATTTTTTTTTTTTTAATTATTGCTCTTCAGCTATATCTTATCAGTTTAGTATGTTTTCAATCAAGAAGAGCCTTCAGAGTTTAAGAACTGTATCTTAGATCTGATCACATGATTCTATTAAAATTTATGAAAGAAATTCATTTTTTACAACTTGTATGTTTAAATATGTGATTTTGGAAATGATGATGGCTTCTTTAGACACTTGATTAGTATTGTGGAAAAAAATTTAGTATATCATTAAGGACTGTGAGTAGTTCATGTAGCAGTTGCATTGCTTATAACACATTTTCATATCCTTTGTATAAGCTATTGTATATGTTGAAATTTGGTTACCGAAGGACAGGTGGTTCCTTAAGGCTTTGATCTTTGGCCTAGGGAAAAGTGTCCAAAAGAATTTAATTTTTCTCCTAAATTGATTTTATAAAGTTATAAAGTCAAATCTAATTTAAAAGTGACTTTAAGTGATAAAGTTACTAAAGTCTAATTTTAAAGTGACTTTAATAAAGTCAATGTGAAATTAGAAAGAAAAAGCGACTTTGGAAATAAATGAATAAGTGGGTCTTTATTAAAGTGGGGTGAATTAAAAATAGAAAGTGAGATTTAAATGAGCATTTAATCTCAACCCTAGATCTAAAGCTATCTCAGCCATTAGATTTAGGGATTCCCCAAAAGTCACTTAGGGTTAGGTTAAAAGAGGAAAATGAGGGAAAAGGTCATTCATTCTTTCATGAGCAGATTGAGAGAGGAGGAGGAAGAGAGCTGGAGGCATTTTTAGGGATTGAGCTTGAGAAGGTGAAGGAGAGGAAAATTCAGCAAGTCCGTACAGCAGCAAGGAGCGACACGTTTTTGGAGGCAGCAAGAGGCTACACGAATTTCGAGGTAGAAAGGTTGTGCAGCAGCACAGATTTCGAGGCAACAGTCCGTACAACAGTTTTATGGCATGGTTTTCGAGGAGAAGGACAGAACGATTTTCGAGGAAAGGTACAAGAGCTAAAGGTACAGATTTCTAGGTGTCTAGGCACGATTTTCAAGGCAGCCAGCACAAATTTCGATGAGGCAGCTCTGTTGTAAATTTTCGTATAGTTTGTACGGCCGTACAACTAAGTTCTGGGCAAGATTTCCAAGACTGTCATTTGCTGTAATAAATTTATATTTTGAGTTTTTTGTTGTTCTGGCACATTTTCCAAGGTGGAAGCAAGCACGGAAAACAAGATAAGTCTGTAATTTATTTGCTGGAATTTTTCCTGTATATTTTACCTCTCTGTAAAAGCATTTTCCAGGAATAACAAGGAGCTTTCGAACTGGTTTTCCCCAAGAGTTATAAGGGGTTTCTCCAGGGTCACATTGACCAAAAATCAGCATGTCTATTTTTCTGTGTGGCTGATTTATTTTGCTGAGTTTTATTTCTGCATTTCCAGCATTGTGAAAATTTCCAGAATTTGTGTTTTCAAAAAATATTTATTTTTTTCAGCTTGTTGAATGTAAGGCTATGGGAATGGGCATTTAACTATATGGAGAAATAAAGTGAAACTGAAAACCGGGGTGGGAAACAGAAATTTCTACAGTATATACAGTTCTAACCCATTTCCCCTAAACGTTACCTATATGGTGAGTAGTTCATGTAGCAATTACATTACTTATAACAGATTTTTATATCCTTTGTATAAGCTATTGTATATACAATTCTAACACATTCCCCCCAAGTGTTACCTATATGGTGATTGAGTGATGATGGCTTCTTTAGGCATTTGATTAGTATTGTGGAATAACTTGGAGTATATCATTAAGGATTGTGAGTAATTCATGTAGCAATTGCATTTTTTATGAAATATTTTTATATAGTTTGGATAAGCTATTGTATATACAGTTATACTATGATATGGATACACATTCCCCCACGCGTTACCATATGGTGAATGTTGTCCAATTGCTGATATTTAGAGAAATATAATTATGTGGTTGATGGTTTTTGAACATCAAAGTTACTATGATGACCTTTTATCTTAGGACGACTCTTGATCTGCATGGCGAAGATGCATAGATCGCTTCACAGGAAAACCTTTTTTCCTATTGATAGTATGTGGTAGTTGTATGAATGGATTGTTTATATTTTCCTCATTGTCATAAGATTCGAGCACGGTTAATTTTTTTTATAAGTTTATATACAAGTTATACATATTATGTAGTAAGAAATGTTCTTTAATAATTACAGACAATGAAAGGGGAAATGATCTCAATACACCCCTCTAGATATACAATGTCTCATGATATTCTTCTCATTTGGTGACACATGGAAATTCCAATACCAAAACTTTTTCACATTGTCTCTCACATTATACAAAAGTATATCTTGATAAGGTTTCCTACACATATTAACCCAACATGCAAGTTTATCATTCTCATGTTATTAAATCCTAATTTTTTAATGCCTCCATAAACTTTTGCTTAATGTTTTTTACATTCTTGTTTTCATTGACATCAACCGACTTGTTGTAGTTCCTTTTCCAACAACCCCTGTAAATAATGCCCTACTAGCACTTATGCCATATTGAGATTGATATTTTGCAATTTTTCTAGGGGTTGATGTCATATTTCTTGATACTAACTAATTTACCTTCACCTCTTTGGAATTTCTAATGCCCAATAATTGAACTATATTTCTTAGATATTTGTGCTTTAAAAATATATTTAAGAATTAAGCTTGTGCTATGATTGATATACCTTGAAAAAGTTTTTTTATCACCTAATTTACTTTATCTTGAACTGTTCATTCATGAATTAGTGGCCTCATTTCTACAATTTTAGTTGATTCTATATTATCTAGAAAATTATCATCAAAGACAATTTCTTACAACTTCTCTTGAACTGTTCATTCATGAATTAGTGGCCTCATTTCTACAATTTCAGTTGATTCTATATTATCTATAAAATTATCATCAAAGACAATTTCTTGCAACTTCTAATTAAATTCCATGTTTTTCTAAGTGTGGTACCATCTTGTTGTAGGTAAGATGTTGTACCTACATAAAAAATATATATAAATTTTTAATTTTTAATTTGAACTTGACATATACATTGAAAAAAATTAAAATATTAAAATGGTGACATCATTTGTGTAGTCAATATTCTCATTGACAAGTTCTTCTACATCTCTCATTTCCAAGTAGTCATCATTTCCAGATACATCCACATCTTTTTCAAGCTCTCTGTTTTGTACCTATACATCTCCTTCATGCTCTCTATTTTCCTTTAATGTTCTTTTCTTTTATAGTAGATCATCACTTTTTTTCATTTAAAATAAATACATTTTATAATATATTTTTTCACTAGTATATGAAAATTATATATATATATATATATATATATATATATATATATATATATATATATATATATATATATATATATATATATGCTTGACTAAAATTTTGAACTAAAAATTCTAAGTAGGTGAGGGGTTTTTTTATATTGATGCATCACAGTACACTACATTTGGAGGTAAGGAACACCAGTTCCCGTTCACTTAATGTGCCCTAATGTATTAAATCTCTATGCAATTCACCAAATCCATTTAGTTCCAACTTAGTCTTATTTTCCAAAAAATAAAATATTATTATCATCAAAAATATATCTTAAAAATATAAAATTATAATTATATATAATTATAAAATAATATTTTTAAAAATTAATGTAGAAATTCAATTGTGAAAGTGGTTTTAACGATTCAATTAAGATTAACATTTGTATGTTGTCACGAGGAGCTTTTTTTTATTTTTCATGTCAATTACCTTTTTATAACTCTAGGAGGTTCTTAATATTACCTTTGTTTTTAATAAATGGGACTCAATTATATATTTAAAAAAATAATTAAGAGAATTTAGGGTTATAATTTTTTTTTGGTCCAAGTTGACAGTGTGAATGTTTATTTACCTCAAGTTGGCTCTCGTGTTCAATACCTAAACAAATAATTTATACATAAAAAAAATCAGTTCTATATATTATAGTAGTTCTTGCTTGAGTAATCTTTCAATTTGGCATTCAATTATTTATTAATAAAGTTTTTTTACTAGTAGGGAGTGCAATAATTTTGTAATCAAATAATAGGAAAAAACAAATTCACACTATAATTTATTTGAATAAATAGATGTGTGTAAATTTTTTTAATAAGAATCCAGATTTGTAATTATAAAATATAAAACTATAACTTAAATTTGTGAAATTACATTGTATTTTTTTTTCTTATGTATATAGAGAAAGACTAAACCAATATTTGAGTTAAGAAAATAAACCATAACATAAAGAACAATATCTCCTTCCAAAAATGTCTCCATATTAAAATCACATTCACTTTCTTGTATACCAAGACTATTGTTCTTCATATACAATTTCTGACAAGCAAGCAATTGGCGTAGATGAATTTGGATTAAACCCTATTTCTGTTAATAAAAATTCTCTTTATTTACATCTATGCTAGATAAATTGTACTTGAATGTATTTAAAATATCTTATTTAAGTTACATGCTCATTTCATGCTTGTTTGAGAGGATTATTAATCACCAAAAGATTTTCACCCCTCAATTAAAAGATTAGTTAGCAATAACTAGTTTAAACAATTTGTTATTTTTAATTTCTGATAGGAAAGACTTAATGGCTATATGTTAAAACAAAAATCCTAGATTTATTTTATTCTTGAGTTATTTAAAAGAAAAAACAATGAATGGAAGGAAAACTGCTAAGCTGTTGAAATTAGTTTCCCAGAATAGATGGTGGTTGGGGGACAGTTGGAAACAGTTACCCCTCCTCATGGGATAAAATGGGAATCCAGAGGAAGGAGGGGGGTTCTGGAAAATGGGCAAGAGAGGGAAAGTATTTTCTTGAGCTGGTATGAGACCAGTTGAAAATATCTTTGGAAACCCTTGTGCAAGCCAAAGTTTGACTGTTAGTGACTGGAATTGATTTCCAGAGGTCACAGCAGGATAATCCACTGTTTCACCCGTGGCACCAATCCGTTTCTGGAGCTAGGGGGCAAGCGGAGGACGTGATTGCCTCCCTTGAAGGTTGGGTGGACCACAGCTTGGACAGAACTATCCCTACAGATAAGTACAACTGCGATGTTCTGAGTTGTTTCAAAATTAGTGAATTACAGATATGTATTTCAGTACTGTCATTTTACTGTCATATAGTAGAAGTTTCAGTAGTGAAATGTATCATGTCTTTAAATGAGTGTAGAAGGAAACTCGTTTAATTCTAGGGTTTACTGTCTATAATCCTTTCCAGAATTTCTATATAAAAAGAAAACGATGTAATATTCAGTTTATAGATTTCCTGTTTAAAGCTTACACACGAGATTGAATTTTAGAAAAAGGGCACAAAAAGATTCTATTTTGGATGAAAACCCTAAGCAGGTACTTATTGGATCCCTTATTATTCATATCTGCTTTAACTTAATATAAATCAAACTGAAATTAGAACAGAGAGCGGAAGAAACCATATAAAAACACTGAATGACCATATCTCGATAAGTTGTACAATACTCGACAAAGACAGTAAAAGAATTTGTATTGCAAGTTGCGGAAAGAAATAACCAGTGTGCGGTAAATGTAATATGTAAACCAATGCTAAACTAAAATATAACACCACAGGAGCATGAAAGCTACACATGCAACATTAAAGAACTGAGTTAGACTTCCGTAACCCTGTGGTAAAGGACTCGGAAAACAAATTCATGCTCTGGTAATTAGTATAACTTCGGAAGAACAGGAAGTAACGCATACACCGCAAGATTTAACCATAGTGTGTAAATAAACCTCAGAAAAGCACGAATCTTTCATACAAACAACATCTATCATTCAAGGAGTACATGCTAGTTTTGCTAACAAAGAATATAGTTAAACCGCCGAAAGGCCTTAGCATCAGTCAGTTAAATATGAACCCTAGCGCCAAGAAATAACTAGCGCTTCGTAACCTCGTTCCTTCATAACTTAAAACCCCGGTGGGAAGAGTTAACCGCTTACACCATATACTTATAGACGGGGAAAATAAAAACTCTGTTCAAATATACAAACATAAAACTAACAAGGACGGACAGGGGTCGAAAACTTGACAAAGGTTTTGACCTAGAAGTCATTTCCTCCAGCCTACAGAGGTAGTACCTGGAAAATGGAGTTTACGACTGTTAGTTCGAGTCTTAAGATTTGAATGTCTGTTAGCTGCAGTTTTGAGAGACCAGGGGCCGGTCGTACCTGCAAGATAACCATGGAAGAAGTTAGATACCAAACCGGAAAGAAATCAAGCCACCATAATGTAAACCTAAAGAATGATTTAGGAAGCTAAGCGAGAAAGATATTGAACACAGCAGCTTACCTATGAGATAACAAGCCCGAATTCTGACTAACCTGTGTACAGGCAGAGTTTGGGTTGATTATTGACTCTCTTACCAGTAAAAGTTCGAGAAAAAATCTGAAAGTGTAAAACAAGATTGCGATGGGGAGGGTTGCGCGTAAGAAGGAGCTTACCAGCGCCTTCTGGGAGTTGAAATAATCCTTCTGGGGAGAGATGCGAACCTGAAACAAGTGCAGCTCAGGGTTTTCAGGTACCCTGCAATAAACATACTCAGAAAGAAACTAAACCCGCATAACGATAGAGAGAGAGTCACACTACTTATTAAATTAAAACAATACCTGAGGAGTAAACGACGAAGCCAGGAAGGAAACGCTTCCCTCCTCACCAGGTGGTTCTGCGTATCGTCGTTCTCCAAATTTAAAAGAGATTGTGCTACTGATATGAACCAGTTCTCCATTAACACCATGGGCGCCGATGATACAATTGGAGCGCAGGTCCTCCATACCATCTGTCAAGCCGAAAGAAGAGCTCCAGAGAGCGCCATAGGCATAAAATCGGCAAGATAGATTGGCGGGCAGAACAACACGGGGAAAACTGGAGGGAAAGAGCCACCGGAGGATAGACATGCCAAGTTAGGCTGGCAGTACGCCAGAGCATTAAAAATCACATTTAAGGTGACGCCACGGGGAAGGCTCACTATCAACCATGTGTCAGAGCACAATGCCGGAAATCGGAATTGACGCAAATGACATCAACAGGAGATTGCATATTACACATTATCCAAAGTTTAAAACCCTCGACGTATGTTTCCAAGCGACTATGTGGACAAGTGGCAAGGCCGCATAATATATGATCTAAAATTCCTAACAGCAAACGATTAGCAGTACAGTTCTTAATACCTTGCCATAAAGAATCACCGTAACATCGAGTTTATTATATACCCGGAACCATAAGATGACATAAATTGTTACCGTGTATTAAAACGAAAATTTCTTTGTGTATTGATATTCCTGTACACAGCCGTAACAAATGTGATATTGCATTTATACTTTTCCTTTAATATATGCACGAATAGTTTATTCACATCGATGATGGTAGGTTATAAAAAAAAAATTTGCATGGTAAGTTTTGTGCGTGTGTGTGACACACCAGCAATTTCCCATTTCAATATCTATAACAAAAATTTTTGGTTGATAACTCTTATCATCAAAGTCTTTGAAACATCCATGACCTGCTTCCATGGAAGAAAAATTTTCCTTTCACTCCACTATGGCTCCTTCTCTGTAACAACTTATTTCTTCTAGGCTACTCTATCCTATGTTTTGCCTTAAGGCGTTTCTTTTGCAACATGTGATGCAATTGCTAGTTATTCTCATTTTATAATGGAGATTCTTAATCTATAAATAGGTTGTGTTACAATACTATGGGCCAATACCGCATACCCAAAAAACCATAATTCACTTCATATTACACTTATTCATATAAAAATTATGTTTTAAAAATGTGTGAGTAAGAGGTTTAAAACTTATATTTTTCAAAAATATTTAAACAAGAAATTTAAATAAATTATTTGAAGATCTATGTTAACTTCATATATATATATATATATATAGAGGGAGAAAATAATTGTTAAAATATTTTTTTTGATGTTGTATAAAAAAAATATGGTGCAGTCTAACATATAGATGAAATGGTCTCTTTCATGACTTTTTTTCTGATTAATTTTAATCAAAATCCTATAAAGATTTTTAAAAATTTGAGTTTAAATTATTTAATCTGCATATTTCTAGTGCCCCAAGGGTTTTTCAAGGTGCTAAATCCATTTATGCATTCAAAAATGCATTTTAAACACAAAATATTGAAATTGTATTGTCGTATTTTGGTAAATTTTGGTGAAAAAGACTATTTCTTCTATAAGTTAGACTACGTCAAAAATATTCATTGTGAATTATCAATAAAATATTTTAATATATATTAATATTCACGTATACTTAAAAATATATTAATTAAAAAAATTTAAAAAAAAAATAAAATAAATAAAAACATTTTAATTTGTGGGATAAAATGTCTAAATGTACATGTTAGGTAAAATATTTTAATATCAATTACATATCATTTTAAAAAATATGTGTATATGTCATGAAAACAATAGTTTTATGGTTGAAACATTTATTAGGTCCTATATATATTAATAACACATTGCCTTTTGAATTCTAAAGAAATTTGATCCCTCTCTACTCATGTTAAATTCATATTTAAAATAGATTTATATTGATTTAATTTATTTGTTTAAAAGAGAAAAATAACATAACTACTTTAGAATCTCAACTTTTGATCTTCGATTGACATGAATTGACATGTACTACTAAAAATATTTTATAAAAATTAAATTCTAAAAACTTATTTTTAAATAACATGCTTCTTACCATAAATATCTAAAAATACCCTTCTTTATAATTATATTTTAAATAAATTCAAACAATTCCAAAATTATGATTCTCTACTAAATATAAATCTAACTTCGAACCCAAAAATTTCTCATATAGTTTACCATAAGCTTCTCTGTATATGTTTCCTTTATTTCCTTTTGTGAAATATTATGGTGGTTGGTTTACTCTTCTTCATATCTCTTTTCAATTGTGTGCTCACGTGGCCTAAAAAATATATTTCAATTTCTCTATGATAAAATTAAAAATTATATTTCAATTTCTCAGTAATAAAATCAATATTTACATTGTTAGTGTGGTATTTATTAAAATTAAACTTTTGGAATTTTAAATTTTCAAATTATGAATTAGCACATTTTGATAATGTGAAAATATTTTTAGTTTAATATATGATTCTATATATCTAATAAAAAGTTTATGAATATTTCAGTTTTTTAGTTCGCTCTTTTGTCTTTAATTTATTAAAAAATAATTAATAAAACTCGAAGGGTAATGAGGAGGGGAAAAAATTTGATGAGAAAGATTGCGACCAGCGTTCCGTTTCCTAACCACATAAATGTGTTGCTGAAAAAGCTTATGAGCTGACTTATTGTTTTCTGTCGTTGTTTTATCTTCAAAGTTTGGATGGCTCTCTTTATCTTTTCATGTGATGGCTGAAAACATGGTTAAAATTGGCTGAAATTCGGGGTAAATATTTTTAAGAAATTTTACAGTAACAGTGTTTGAATCATGATTTTGGTGGTGGAAATGGATTCAGCACCATCAAAAACCTCTAAGACACCCAAAATATTAAAGTTTGATAGTTATAACTTGGACTGCTAAAATTGGCTGGAATCCTTTACGAAATCTTACAGTAACAGTGTTTAAATCATGATTTTGATAGTGAAAATGGATTCAGCACCATCAAAAATCTCTAAAACACCCAAAATATTAAAGTTTGATAGTTATAAAATGGATTTACAAAAAATCCATAATTTTCAGGGCGAAAAAGCAGTCTAGCGGAAAGTTGTCAAAGGCCAATTCTTTCTATTTCACTGGGAAATGTAGTTACCAGGTTATAGGTCCATTAATGTTGTGCTGTATATATTTATATATTTAGATTTAAATAAATATGTTATTTAGCAATAAATATATACAATCTGGTTAATTTAGTTTATTTTATTGGGATTATAAGCACAGTTGGGTTGTGGTTTATTTTCATTGGAGTTTTAAGAAAAGTACTTTGCACAAATTCATGAGTATTGTATATATTGGTATTTAAATGTATTTAAAATTAAATGGTAATGTAATTTTTTTTTTATAAATGATGATTTTTGTTAAGAGTGTTACAAAGGTCTAAAAGTATAAAAAGTTAACAAAAATTTATATGTTAAATTTTATATTAAGTTGACAGCATATATCAACCATATTTATTAATGTGATTGTGCTAATTAATTGTATTTTAGTTTTTCTCTTATATACATATAAATGTGCTTGATTATAATATATTTTCCCATATTTATACAATTTTTATTATTATAGCATAATTTATAACATACAAATAATTCATTGGTTCTCATTTATATGTTTATTAGTTTCTTTTACAATCCAAGAATGCATTTTTTTTCACTTCTTTTCTTTATAAAAGTATTCAATGTCACCCCATATATGCACAAAAGCACATAATTGTTCAATTTGTATACCATATATGCATCAACATTTCTATTTGTCATAAGCTTTTAATTAATTTTGCATACTTTTTAATCTTTAGTATTTGAGTAATTTCTTATTTGTCAAACACTACAAGTTTATTTTAATTTATTAAAAAAATGTTAATATTTAGAAATGTTGTTCTAATTTTAAAATGGCAAGTCATTACGTTTTTCCAATAGCAAGTCATTAAGTTATTCCATGAGATGGTTGAGAAATCCTTACAATTAAATGTAATGCAATTCAATTTATGAAAATTAAAAGATTAATAACTTATGTTGCAATAGATTACAATTTCATGTCAATGCCTTACACTATATTACCAATTTTTTTTAAATTCTAATATAAATATAATGATTTCAATTTTTAATTATAAAATTTGATTATCCCTTTTAAGTGTTACTTTGCACACCAAAAAAAATTTAATTTTCATATTTTGTGAATATGAACCTAATGATTTCAATTTTTATTTATAAAACTTCTTTTAAGTAATTTTTTTATTTATAAAACTTTATTATCTTTATAAGTGTTCGTTATAATTATTATTTTCTGTCTCCATGCAACTTACATATGTTGAAAAGGCATTGGGCGTTGGTTTTTAAACACGAACTACTAATTTACTTTACGGTCAAAATTGCATGTGGAAGCACAAGATCTCTTGCATTTTTATTTATAAAGCCCTTATTTCTGTACATTCAAAGCCTTTTACTCATGAAGTGGCTTATATCTTTTTATTTTAAGATCATTTTAATGCTTGTTATATGAATCATATTTGGATTAACAGTTATGAAGTGCACTTGTGCTCTTCTTGATGTTGTTATTAAGATTATCTTACTAATGCAACTATTTGTATTAAAATGTATAAATAAAACAAAGTTAAACAAATATATGAATATTGATTAATCTTTAATAATTTAGCATGGGATTGGCATTTGACAGTTCTTTCATATGCTTCACTTGTAGAAGATGATAAATCATATATGTTTCAGAAGATGATAAATCATACATGTCAAGAGAGGTAAAGAATTCATCCTGTAGTTTATTAGAAGGGTAAAATGAAAATTAATGATGTGAATGATTTCTATGAAGATATTGCACACCTTATTGCCAGACGGTATTAATTGTTGAGCTAAACCAATCTAACTTTTTCCCAAAAAAACATCTCTACATCTCAAAAGTTGTCTAAAATGCTCAGGTTTCAACAGTCAACTACCATACCCTCTAACAGCACTCCAGTGGCAAGTTCATCAAATTCTTTACATCTAAATTTAGTTTAGAGAAAGGTTATCTCAGTGCAACCAAATTTATTTTGTTGTGGGAATAACTCTCAATTCAGAGAAGAGGTCTGGGTAGAGGGCCCTGGTTGATGATGAATACCAATTCTGAGCAGAGGGATTAAAGAGTCTCAACCATAAATAGTTATATTTCTAGCGTTTTATGGAAAAGCAATTCAGATTTTATAAAATTGAGAATTATGTTTTTTGAACCATTGCTTTTTACACTAGTTTTGTAAATCAGAAAATATATAACGCAATTGATCTGAAACTAGTGTTTACTTTGGGTTCCGAAAATTCAAAAGACAAGGTCTAAAAGTGGTAAGCTTTTTATTTATTTGTAATCATTGCATATTCTGTAAAATGATATCCATTTATGTTACATAAACTAATTATATTAACTGAGAACTTTTAAACAAATTGAAATCACTGTAAAAGAGATCTCTCAAAATACTTTAAAATTTAGGTGAGCTTGCGGTTTTACCATATTATTTGAAAGTGTAGAAAAGCATTAAGAATAGGAAAGCAAAACAAATATTTGCCATAAGAAGCCCAATTGATATTCCATGATTCAAGACCATTTACAATGTCAACCATTGCGGAAAGCTGTCATTTACTGCTACACAACTCAGACATCAGCTATTCTGTAAACAACTTTAATAGCAGGTTCTTGCACTCTGAATACTTGTGGGATTTATCACTTAATCCTCCAAACTATAAGTTGATAAATTTGGTCATAAGCAAAACGCTGGAGATGTACTAAACGGGGAAAGAAACTGAAATGGTAATATGAATGCTTCCTCCTAACATCTGAATGACTCTTCTCAGGAAAGGAAGGCGAGATGCATTGAAATGGATGCATCACAGTTCAGGTAAAGTCATTTTTTTTGTTATGCCTTGGGGGTGTTTATCCATCATTGTTCCCTCTTTTTGCATTTCTAAACTCACTTTTCTCCAACTGGTCAAATGCCCACTCTTCTTTTTGGTAAAATTTGCTTGATCTACTTTCTGCATTGTCAAAATCAATGATCTTCCTTTCCTACTATTCCCATAACCAACATATCATAGCTGTAAACATCACATTCTTCAGCATATCTTTGAGGCACCTAGGAAACAACCAAAATCTGCAACTTTCAGCCAGGAATCAAAATAAAAAGGAACATTGTAGGGTTTTATATCACAACGTAAGATGACAGTCCTGAAGTATTACTTTAGATATATGACCTGCAATTGAATAAAACTATCTCCAATCCAACTCATAGTCATGGCCTCCATTGATATACTTGCCATGAAACCATTAACCTTTTATCCATGCAACAAACTTATTTTTGGATCATTAAGAGAATAATGCAGAAGACCACTATAGCCAGTTCAGTAGCCCAGGAGACCCCTGTAGCCTCTTTTGAAAGCTGGAGATGATAACCCAACAGACCACTGTAGCCACCTCAGCCGTTCACACTCTTTCGATTTATCCAAAATTGACCAAAATTGACAGCCGCTGGAAGCTTCCCTAATAAATGTTCAACAAGGTTATTAGAATATAGAAAATAAACCAACATAACCAGTGGATAAGTTTAAAAGACTAGAAACCGATGACATAGTAATTGGAGCTATCACTGAATCTTCTTACTTTACCTGATTCAATTAGCCCAAGATTACATATGCAATTCCTCCTTTGATTCGCCAAGTGTATTCTCGAGATACATAGTGGGCACAAGTGTTAACAGTAACGGTTAATCAAAGAGGATTGAGCAACGGAGACGATGGAACAATACAGAAAGGAGGAGATATTGATAGAGTGAACTCACAGTGTCCTTTAGGGTTATGGTTTCAAGAGATCCCAAAAAGTTTTCCAGTATAGATACATGGAAACTTTGGGTATAATTTGTTGTATTGCATCTCACACTGTGATATAAATCCCTACAATGTTCTTTTCGATGCCAAACTTTTATTCAAAGTTGCAGATTTAGGAAGTCACATGTCACTAAGGAACATGGTCTTCATAGATATTGTCAAGGATGCTCACTGATAAGGTGATGTTTATAGCTATGGTATATTGGTTATGGAGACGGTGGGGAAGAAAGAACATTGATTTTGACAATAGAAAAAGTAGATCGAGCAAATTTTACTGTGACATTTCAGTGGACCAGAGCGAGTTTGGAAATTTGAAAAAAAAAACAAGACAGAGGAGGAAGACAAGGCATAGCAAAAAAATGAGTTTACCTGGACTGTGGTGCATCCAATACAATGCATCTCGCACTCCCTCTATGAGCAAAGTCATCCAAATGTTGGGAGGAGATATTTACATTACCACTCTTTCATTTCGATTGCCCATTGACACGCCTCTGCGGCTCTATGACTCTGACCAAATGCTTTGGAAACCCAAATGATAAATCCAACCAGTATTAAAACCTCCAATTAAGGCAGTATACAAAATACTCTGTTGGGTTATGTTCTACGCTGTGAAACCCTAGCGACTGGAACTGTGGAAAAGCATGATGGTATTGGAAAAGGCCTTTCTTTCGAGGCCAAGCCTCGGCGCATCTTCTAACGGAGTAGCTCGCTTCTCTAAAACGTCCTCTGCGCTTCAGAGCACTTTCAGCGGCAGAGGGTTTCACGGCGGGAGGTTTCTCCTGAGGAGTTTTGATCCCAGGACCTCCAGTCCTGCGCAGCAAACGGCTTATTTCGATCATACCACTCCCCCACACTTTACTGAGGTTGGATCCCTCCCCTAGCCGGAGAGGGACCAACCTCAACCACAGATGATTGTGTTGAACGTCTGTGGCTCCGAGCCCTCTTAAGGCAAGTCCATGAGGTAAGATGAAATTATTTGACAACTATATGATAACCCTCCCCCGGACCGGGTTCCTACGGTCCCTAGAAAAGCCGAAAATCATGGCCTGGATTATTGACAGGTGTATTAAAACCATCCTCGGGTTCCTACCGCTTCTAGAAACGCTGGCCTCGATTTTCTACGCTTCGCTTTAAATTTGTCGCATTGGCAAAGACATTGTCGTAATCAATCGTCGTCAAAGTTGGAATCAATGGGCCGTGGTTTCTGGGTTGTGAGTGCAGTGTGGCGTGTCGTTGGTTATATATAGTTTATTGGAGGTAATTACTTGGAATGACTCTTTATTATTTTAAATTACTTTTAAATTTCCGAGCTATAATAGTTTGATATTGTAATGGTTTGTGCAGTTTACGTGGAGCTTTAAAATATTAACACTGGTATGAAAAAACTAATTTCTTTGTATATTTTGTTAAAATTTGGTAAAAAAATCAAAAAATTATGTTGGTGTGTGAATTATTTTTTAATAGTGGAACAAGAATTTATAGGCCACCCAAAACCTTGAAGTTTGAAAGTTATAACTTAAATTTCCAGAAATTTATTATAATTTTGTTGAAATTGTTATTATTTGTTGGCTTTGGGTGGGCAAACACTGTTCACCCCAGTCAATAAGAGAGCTTGAATATCGCCCTTCCTACCAATGAGATTTGGACATGTGTTTGTCCCTCCAACCAATAGAAATTTGAAATTTGTCATCTCTGTCACCTTGTCAACTTGATTTTTGTCAGCTTGCGTGCGCCTCCGGCGTTCCCTTTGCACCATCGTGCAAATGCTAGTTTGTAAACTCTTTAAACTAAGTTTATATAGGGGAGAAACGCCAGTAGGCGATCTCTCTACCTCACACCCCTTCATTATTTTTTGGGTTAAATTTGTAAACTCTTTAAACTAAGTTTATATAGGGGAGAAACGCCAGTAGGCGATCACTCCACTTGACACCTCTTCATATTCCACGTCAACAGCCGAGTTGGTTGTATGCCACCTGTCGAGCGTGCGAGGACACCTGTTCGCCACCACCTGTGATTGGCTTAGTAGGTAAAGGGCAACATTGATAGGGTTTTACTGTGTTCCCCAGCAGATTGTCCTTTTTGTTATGCATTCTTGTTCAGGCCCGGTTGTTGTGTGTTTTCCCTCCCCGGTGGTTGCGCGGCGCTGGTGGTTTGCTTGTTCACACCATCATTGTCCAACGCATTGTAGATGGTGTTTTATGGAGTAGTTTCTCTGCATTACTGAGAGGGTTTTATGTTGTTGTTGTGGGTTTTATATGGTTTAATGCACTGCTTCTGCTTCCTCGTTGCTAGTATTGGCCTACTTGTTGCTTTGCGTTTGTCCCTGTGGTGAATTTAGCTCGACCCGGAGCTGGTTATGGGTGTTTCGTGCCCCCAAGGGTTTTTTAAGGTAAATTGGAGTTTTTCATGGGTTTATAGCTTGAATTTAGCTTGTTTTCTACAGTGGAATGGATTTCTAACTCGTTGGTTGTGTTCCTTACCTATCTTGCAAGTCACTAAGCAATTCACCGGTTCCTGAGCTATTTGTTAGAGCTACGGTTGCTGCCTTGGAGGTTCCTCCAACGAAATAACGAGTGGGAGGTAGGACACCGGCCTACCAGCCTAACTACTTGTGTTTTTTTAACACATTTAGCCAAAAATGGATATTGTGTCTTGGTTCAACTTTGCGGGTTTTGGGTTTTTGGGTTTAGCTTTGTGGGTTTCGGGTTTTGGGTTTTTGTGGGTGTTGTAGAGTTTATTTGCCTACTTCATTCAACTTTGTGGGTGTTGTGGGGTTTATCTGCCTGCTTCGTTCATCTTTGTGGGTGTTGTGGGGTTTATCTACCTGCTTCGTTCAACTTTGTGGGTGTTGTGGGGCTTATTTGTCTGCTTCGTTCAGCTTTGTGGGTGCTATGGGTTTTTCTGGTTGTTGTGGGGTTTATCTGTTTGCTTCATTCAGCTTTGTGGGTGATGTGGGGTTTATATGCCTGCTTTTTTCAGCTTTGTGAGTGTTGTGGGGTTTATCTGCCTGTTTCGTTCAACTTTGTGGGTGTTGTGGGGTTTATCTGCCTGCTTTGTTCAACTTTATGGATGTCGGGGGGTTTATATGCTTGCTTCGTTCATCTTTGTGGGTGATGTCGAGTTTATTTGCCTGCTTCGTTGAGCTTTGTGGATGTTGTGGGGTTTATCTTCCTGCTTCGTTCATATTTGTGGGTGATGTCAGGTTTATCTGCCTGCTTCGTTCAACTTTGTGGGTGTTGTGGGTGTTGTGGGTGATGTGGGTTCTGTGGGTGCAGTTGTAAAAAGTTGAACCTGAGAAATGAGACATGCGGGTGTTGTGCCTAAGATATGAGTTGTAGGTTCGTGGGTGTTGTGCCTAGGATATGAGTATTTTAAAGTGATGCAATTATTGAATATTGGAACATATCTTGCTTTAAAATGTATGTTGCTGAGATGAATTTGAACTTTTGTTGGGATAAATTTGAACTCTCTTGGGATAAATTTGTGTATGAGTATTTGAAAGTGATGCAATTATTGAATTATGAAACATGTCTCCGCCTGAGTGCACTTTGTTGGGATAAATTTGAACTTTTGTTGGGATAAATTTTAACTCTGCTGGGATAAATTTGTGTATGAGTATTTGAAAGTGATGCGATTATTGAATTTTGGAACATATCTTCTTGTGAAATGTACTCTGTTGGGATTAATTTGAACTTTTGTTGGGATAAATTTGATCTTTGTTGAGATAAATTTGTGTATGAGTATTTGAAAGTGATACAATTATTGAATTCTTTGAACATATCTTTGCATGAGTACACTCTGTTGGGATAAATGTGTTCTTTTGTTGGGGTAAATTTGAACTTTGTTGGATAAATTTCATCTGGTTTAAACGTGTTTACAATAACATGACTTTGGTTGGGTGTTATCACTATGATCGATACCTGTGCCAGTGATATATTTGTCTTCATTTGCAATTCAATTCTACTAATATTAGAAGGTGAGTCCTATAACATTGGGAGTCCTGTAACATTGGGCTTCAGTTGCAGTTGTAAATATAAGTCTTTGTCGATACATATGCCAATGTTATATTTGTCTTCATTTGCAATTCAATTCTACTAATATTATAAAGTGATTCCTGTAACATTGGTCTTCAGTTTCAGTTGTAAAGATAATTCTTTGTCGATACCTATGCTAGTTTTATATTTGTATTCATTTGCAATTCAATTCCACTGATATTTCCTGTAACATCGGTCTTCATTTGCAGTTGTAAAGATAAGTCGTTGTCTCTAGCAGTGACCAATTTAAAGCAATTAACTAGTGTACAATAGAATAATTCTTGGCCTGAACAACTAAAGGACTCAATGCTTGACCATAACGTGTGATGCTTACCAGTATTCCCTAACCATACTATGTTTGAAATTGGGGGATAAATCCTCGACTTCTAAATGTATCAGTTTGTGAGCTTGAGTTCGTTATAAAACTTAATTATTTTAACATGTTCTTTATAAAACTTAATTATTTTAAGATTTCATACATATCGGGGCAAGGCCGTGACAATATATTTATCCCAACATAGTTCAAATTTTTTATTTCAGTTGATCTACCTATGTTGCAAAATCATGTTCAGAATATGAGAAACTCGTAGATTCTTGTGATTGTTGGTATGCTTTTAGCTTTGTGCATGAGTTTTGTTAGCTATTATTATTCTCTAGCTAATCTGTCCATGAAACTCTATGTTTGTTGTCAATTACATCTCTAATATTGTTGTTAGTTGCATGAGATATTTAGTTATTCATATGTAGTTGGATGGTTGTTATTTATGCTTCTTCTAATCAGGTTATGCACCATCTAAGAATGATTAGGAATCCTTGTGTATGTTTAATGAGATGACTATGTGTATCTTATTCTTGTTATCTTTCATTGTTGAAAATTCTATGTTTGAAATTGGGAGATAAATCCTCGACTTCGAAATGTATCAGCCTGTGAAATTGAGTTCTTTATCAAACTTAATTATTTTAACAGATCAGACAGACCGATGCAAGGCCCTGAGAATATATTTATCCCAACAGAGTTCAAATTTTTTATTTCAGTTGAACTACCTATGTTGCAAAATTGTGTTCAAAATATGAGAAACATGTAGATTGTTATGATTGTTGGTATGTTGTTGGGTTTGTGCATGAGTTTTGTTGGCTATTATTATTCTCTAGCTAATATGTCCATGTTTCTCTATGTTTGTTTTCAAATTGCATCTATATTCTTGTTGTTATTTGCATGATATATTTAGTTATTCCAATATAGTTGGATGGTTGTTCTTTATGTTTCTTCTAATCAGGCTATGCACCATCTAAGAACGATTAGGAATTCTTGTGTATGTTTAATGAGTTGACTGTGTGTATCTTATTCTTGTTATCTTTCATTGTTGAAAATGCCATGTTTGAAATTGCGGGATAAATCCTCAACTTCTAAATGTGGATGTTCTTCTGAGATGGACTAATAAATAAAACTTAATTATTTTATCATTTCAGACAGACGTTGAGAATATCCCAACATAGTTCAATTTTTATTTTTTATTTTTTTTAAATTTTTAAATTTTTTTATCAGTTGATCTACCTTTGTTTCTTGACCATCACAATGAACATTAACAAACATTAATAATGAGAATGGTAAATTTACCATTTTCATTCCTCAATCTGATGAACTCAATAATCCTTAACTATGTAAAAGTGTATATTCTACTATGAAAACAATCTGAAAGGCGTGCTTCGTGCACATAACAGATTAAAGGTCCAATTACTTCCTTGAATGCAACAATAATACATAAGATAACCTAATACTGAAAGTGTTTTTAGAATTTCTTACCTAATTCATAATTCAAAATTCACATTGAGATGTGGTTACAAAATTAAGTCATGCCACCCCTATGCTTGATGGCCTCCATTTCCTGCATTGCCCAAAATTGTTGAGTTTTCTGTCTGGCCCAAGTAGACTGCCCAACATTGGTTGATTATGATGTGCCTGAATGTTTCCATATGCTTGACTCCAATTTTCCCCTTTTAGCCATGGAGGGAATGAGTAGCCCAAGTGTCCACTTGTGTCATTAACCCCAACACTGAGTTCAGGTGTCATATAAACATAGTTAGGATTTAAACCTACACTAGTAGGGGTATAAGAGATGGGCCTAACCACTGGCTGATAGCGGCGGACTTGGATGTTAATCAAGTCTTGGTATGATGGTGTGTGCTCAGCAAAATGGTCCAGCTCGTTGGACATCAACCTATTTGCCTCAAAATAGCTTGGATCATGGTCTTCCCTTCTTGTCACCCCTCCTCCTTTTTCCAACGCTTGTTGGACCTTTCTTGCCTCTCTCTCTTGCCTTTCCAATTTCTTTTGACGTTCCTTATCTTCCCTTTTTTTGTCTTTCCAACCTTTCCTTTGCTCGATTTTCTATTGTTGCAATCCTTGCAACTTCTTTTCATTGGTTAACTCCTTCTTTCTCTTTTTAGATTCTTGAATTTCATTCTTTTTACGTTCAGACTCATACATTAAATTCATATAATCTTCAGATGTGAGAAATTGTGAACTCCTCCCCAAAAGAAGACAAATTGATGTTGAGCTCCTTGATGAGGCCTTCACTCTCTCTACTGGTAGCTTTAGGAATGCACCAAGTATTCTCTGTCTTTTTGTCCCATGCTCCTCAGGACCTGACACTTGGCTTTCAACCTTTGGGACAACTGATTAGCCCCCATTGTTGTCTTCTTCAGGTACTTCATGTTGAATGGGCTCCTCTTCCAGTGATCCATTGTCCACAAAATAATGAACAAGTTTGGTGTTCAACTCTTATGGTTGTGAAGGCATGTCCATGCTTTCCTCATTGGTGGTAGACACATTATTTCTAGTGATATTCATCACGACCTCTGCGAACCATGATGGTGCGCTTACTTGGGTTGGCATGCTCAATTTCTCATTGTTTAATTCTGTTGCATTTTCATTCCCTTGATCAACTACATCGCATGGAATATCACATGCAAAATTGGCAGGTGGTTCAGTGGGTGTGAGAGCCTCAATGATATTGATAGTTGGTTCATGACTAAACTATGTCTCACTGACATGTTCATCATCATCACCATAGAACAACCCTTCAGAAAGGGAAATTATACCTTCAGCAACATCTACATCTTCTTGGGCATCGGCATGGTCTTGTAAGTTCCCTACTTCTTGACCTTCCACTTAAAATGCTTTGCTACAACCAATATCATGCATAAGAGTATCAACATTAAGTGGCCATATACCAATCCTCCTAAATCCAGCCTTGATATTAGAAGGTGTGAGAGCCCTTTTAAATTACTTACTTGCAAGCTCAGCTAGCTCAAACCTCTTTACTTCCACCCCTGGATTCTTTGACATCCACGATGCTCGCTCAACACTGAAATAGTTCTTGAAAGGCCCAAACATGTTGACATCAAGGGGGTGAAATCCATGAGTGTTATGAGTTGGCAATGTTAACAGGTCAATGCCCAAATTATTTTCCTCTTCGATTGTCTGCATAACCATGTGGCTTCCATGGCCATTTAAAATCAATAAGTGTTTGTTTTCAGGTGAGACACCACTTGGTACAAAAGCAACAAAGTGGCAAAGCCAATTAAGGAATAGTTCATTTTTCATCTCTGCATGTGGACGTGTAGCCATGCATACACTTGGTTCACTATTTTGTATATAATTTTTTAGTTGATTTTTACCTTTAAATAGATAATATCTTGATATTGATGAACCAATTGCGTTGACACAATCAAGAATTGTGATCCACTCCTTACTCTTAGGCAATATCTTAGGCACATTTTTACTCCCTCTCTTGGCAATTACCCGCATACCACAATTCATTCTTGCCTGTAAGGCTGTTTCATCACAATTCCATATATGGTCTGGGGCATATGAGTGCTGCTCATATGCAACAGAAATAGTGTTATAGAACTTGGAAACAATTACAGGGCGTAGATTTAAATCCATGTCTCTGTCAAGGCCCTCAGTTGTACGTAACACAAGGTCTGGATGCCTCTTTTTAAACCCACTCCACTATGATTTACCAAGAAAACCATCTTTGAAGGGGTTTGGCCTCCCTTGACAGATTTGAGCTATTGTTGATTTAAGTTGTATAAGCTCTAACCCATGTCCCAATTGGGCCATCTTCTTACACCACTTGACCACCTCGTCCCCCTGTGTAGAAATTAGATAACAAGCATGTATATCATGGATTCAATCTAATCTAACAATGTACTAAATTTAAATATTGAATCGCTTCTACAAATCAATTGTGGAATTAAAAACACAATCGCCAATCACATGAAGCAAAGAAGAATCAATCAAGCCACAACACAGATAATTTCTCGGGGAAAGGTTGTGTTCAAAACCCCACTATCTTCTATTGTATATTCAGCATGAAATCATGAAACAATTACATACAACTCTTCTCACAAGAGCTCTCTTGTACTCAGCTAATTGTCTCACATTGTCACACACAAAACTGACCAATACTTAGCCAATTTACTGCCTCCAGACAGCCTCCCTCGCTTACGCAATCCATGATGAATGCAATCCCTAAAGAATAGGAATTTTGGCCTTCCTTGACTACGCAAGTATCATGGGCACTCCAATGGGTGTTTGGTTGCATGCTGCAACCCAATAATCCTACCACTGATAGTCAAATTCCCTTTCACCTAGATCTCAACTAGGTCTCCACTAGATCTGACATGCATGCAACTAATAATAATGAATCCTCAGTTGCATGTGAGATCACTAATTGTGAATTAATTAATATTTAATTCATTTGATCTCTCACTAGTGTATCTAACAGTTACAACTAGCACAACTGAGTTTAACTCACTTCACTGAGTTAAACTGGTTACAACCTGCATTAACTAATGCACCACTGCACTTCGAACTCTGTTACAACTAGAATTACTCTGCATGCATCACCAACTGCCTCTAACTCGAAATTCATGAGCTAACTGAGTTTATCACGTTCGGTTAACTATTACAAGTTATTTTGAGACTATATCACATTTTATTTTCCATCTTAATTAAGGGATAACTAAAATAGACATGCACCAAATTTAGCCATGTCCCACCCTAATATACGTGTTGCATGCACTAGGCGTGGGTGCTAAAATTTTCTTGTTGAATTTCAACACTCCCTCTCAACAGCATTAGAGTTGGATACCTATTGTAAAGACGGGAAGTCGATGAAGAGCGGAAGAGTTAATGCACAACTAACGAAGAGGTAATGACCGGATTACCCTCGTTATCGAGCAGTTTCCTTTCTAAAGTGTGATTGTGGAGTCTATAGAATCAACAATTTGTGGGGGCTCACATCCTCCCAAAGGTTAATACACAGGGGGCAAAGGGGCACCGATGAACCACTTTGGTAAACTGCCAGATTACATGGACGACGAAGATCTATCGTGGGGCCCTCATCCAATCTGCAAACCAGTTATACCCCCTCCCGGCGAAACCAACATGTGTACCATGATTAATGTGGCAAGCACCACAGGTATCGAGTGGTGGTCACATGAATGCCATGAAGGGGACCCTGCGTGACATGGATCTACTTATAATGATGCAGTATATCCACGTGGATTACACATGGATGCCACATGGGAGTCCCTTGTTGACGTGACATTATCTAATTGGTTAAACTTCAAATGGGCATAACTCTAAATATAGGAGTCAGATTAAGATGACATTTATTTCACTAAAAATATTTTGATGAGATGGATGTGATGATAGCAATTGTTCACGAGGGCTTCACTTGGGGAGAAATACCATTCCACGTGCATTCATATTGGGGGATATATATTGAGGAAAAAATGATATACTATATAGCATATAATGGGGGTGAAGAGTGTTTATATTGGTAGGTATAGAAAATGGAGTTCAAAGCTAATGAAAAAATATAAAGGGATATAAAAAATGTTAACAAAAAAATAGATACATATAATATCTTGTGAAAGTAGGGGTTTTTTTATATTGGTAAAGATGTATTGGGTTTGTATTGGTAAAGGGTTAAATAATGTGATTTTTAGAGGTATCTTCCAATATGTATTCAAATTAAAGATATTGTTTAGTATACCACGAACGCACGTGATATCTCGGAGGTTCATTGGGTGAAGCCCCCATGCAATTGTTGTGGGTTTTTGCAAAGTTGAAATAAGATTATTTTTGTAATCCCATATTCATAATAGACCTTGGCGATCGGGTAAATCATCTAGTAACACCTTCCATGACCTGTGTTAGTACAAGGGGCTAGAAGGGACTATTACACCATTCAATATGAATAAAAATTGCGAACAACTTTCAATGGTGAATGAGCAACAAATTGCTTGTGCCTCCAAATGCTTGAAAATGAGCAACAAATTTTTTGTGTCTCCAAATGCTTGAAAATGAGCACAAAATTGCCTAGAGTGTGGTCCGAGTAAGTTAAATATGGGCTAAATGGAAAATTCGTGGCATGAAAATTCAATTACATCCTTGTAATAGGTTGCTACAACCATGAAAAAATGTTAACTAAAGGTTGAAAAATACTCCGTAAATAAAGTCCTTAAATTATAGTAATTCCAAGGTTGATTTTGGAGTCAAATAAAGACTCAATTAATTTTTTTTTGTAAACACAAGCTACTCACTCCCTTATGGCCTCAATAAGGTGATCTAAACTAATACTTGGAGTTAATAAGGGTCTTAGAAAACTAACCAATTAATGATTTTCATAAAATTGTTATAATCAAAAGTCCAAATAATATTGGAAATCCTACATCAATGTCATTTAATATGGCTGAAAATTATGAATAACCCTCAATGGTGATCGAGTAGCAAACCATTTGTGCCAAAAAATGCTTGAAAGTACATCCAAAATTGCTTGCAAAGTTGTTCAAGTAAGTTAAATATGGGTTGACTAGAAAATTTGAGGCTTGTAAATTCAATTACATCTCTCCAATGGGTTGTTATAGCCATGAAAAAAGTAAACCAAAGGTTGGAAAATATTCAAAAAATAAATTCTTTGAATTCTAGTCGGTGGGAATCGGTGGAAAAAATTTTGACTCGACTCCTCTTGAGGTCAAAAAGGAAATTCTGCATTTGGAAGCCACGGAGTTTGTGGATTGTAAATATCACTCATAAATTGTAGGCAACAGCCTTAAATGGGTTCCCAATCCAGGGAAGTTTCAAAGGAGAAGATTGCACTTCCTTCACTCAATAACATTGCATCGTTAGTTGGAAAAGCTACTCAGCATGGTAATCAATGACAAGCAGTTTGACAACTACAAGCTCTTTGCAAGTCAGGAGGAAATCAAGAGAATATTGAGAGGCATCGGGTACAATTTGGATGATGTCGTGGTCAGATTAAATCGAGTTGAATGCTTCATGGTTTCGGATTCAGAGATTGACTCCAATGATCATCAGGACAAGGTTGCAATCATCAACACTACACCTCTTAACATTGTCACCTCTTAACATTGTGGATGCAAACTCTTCTCCTCTTTCGCCAATTATCATTTCGGACTAATAAGTCCACCATGCAATATGTTCTAGTTTTTACTATTGGGAGGTACTCCTTTTTTGTAAATAATATAATATTGTTTTGTCAATAATTTCAGTTGTTTCTGGTTGTTTACTATGTTATTTCAATTCTGGCATTTTGTTTTCCAAGTCAAAACCTCAAATTAATAGAATCATAGTACATTGCATTGTAGTTCCCAACTTTCATGCAATCCAGTGTAGTCTCATCTTGTAATTTTTTTCTATGTTTAGTCTTTGTTGTGTCTTTGTTTACTCTGGAAGGCAGGGTCCTCTAGGTTAGTTACAGGTATGAAGGATTCCCAATGTAATATTTTTTGCTATCAATAGAAATCAATTGAAGAAATTTACAAAAAAAAATAAAAAAATAAAAAAAAATGTTTGAATTCTAGTCATTTAAATGTCAATTTTGAAGTGAAATAGGTACTAAGAATTAAATTTTCCGAATGTTGTAAATTTCAGACAATCATTTATTATGTTGAATAAGGAAATGTCGAACGAGGCTAACACCACATAAGTCTAATTGTGGAAAACAGTTTTGATTTATTGACTACCAAGGGGTTAGAAAGTGAAATTGGATCACTATGTATCAATTATAAAATTATAATTTGATTACATCATTCATTAACCAATACCCCTATATAGATGCTTACAATATTTTTGTGTATCAAATTTAAATCCTCTCAACCATCTTTCAATCTTATATTTTTTTGTGAATGAAAAATTACAACCAAAGTAATAAATTTAGTGTGGCGAAAGATGGAACCCACTTCTTGAAAGAGTGATTAAAGATCTGATTGCTAACTAGGTGAATGTTTGTATCAAAAGTAATGTTCTTATTTTTTTTCGAGCACTTCATAATTTTGGTTTCACAACATAAACATAGTGTAATAAATAACAACGAACATGCAAATTATTTTCGTCCTTTTTTCAACATCCTGGTGACATTTTTAGCACATTTTGGACTGCCATATTTCGATGAAGTGTTGCATCTTTCAATGTTTTCAAGTGTTGCATCTTTCAATGTTTTCGTGACATCCAAGGTGGCCAGCTTTACATTGATATTGTGTTGAGAGATCAATTAAAATGTTTGTTCATCAAAATGATGCAAGGTCACCGGTAGGAATAACATTGATATAGTTTTACAATACCAATGTAATATCACAAAAATGTGTATTCATTGCAGGCCACATATCTTCAAAGTGTGCTAAAATTGAGATGATAAGTTGATAGAATGAAAAATGTGATGTAATGGCAAAGAAAATATTTTTATAATAGAAAAATTCATCTTTTAATACAACATTGTTGAAGTTAGTGCCAATGGATTGTTGAAATTCATACCCAAATGTAATTGTAAAACTACAACCTAAGACCAAGAGGCATATGGCCCTCCTCTAGAACAATGTTGGGTTATTTCAAGTGGCCAAATTTTGTTTGCAAATAATAGAGATATGGCCTCCTCTAGAACAATGTTGGGTTATTTCAAGTGGCTGAATTTTGTTTACAAACTTTGTTTGCAAACAATGATATCATCGCACATTGAGACCTTGAGATTGTAAACAAAAACTAGTGAAGTAGCCATGAATTTTGTTTGCAAACAACGATATCGTCGCACATTGAGACCTTGAGATTGTAAACAAAAACTAGTGAAATGGCCATGAATTTTGTAGGTTGCTTCTTGCTTTGCGCATGTTTTTTTCATTAAAAAAAAAATATTTTAAAATATGAATTTGAAAAAACCTTGCCAATATATAACAATACTATATTGTTTTCAGTTTTTGAATTAATCTTCACTATTAAAAACATGTGTTCACATATTTTATAATAGCTAATCTCTGCGGTAAAAACATATTTGAAAAAATCTTGCCAATATAGAATATTATATTGTTTTCAGTTTTTGAGCTAATCTTCTCTATTAAAATCACTTGTTCACATATTTTATAATAGCTAATCTCTGCGCTAAAAACATATGTTCACATATATTCTAATATTTAATCTCTATGCTGACAATCAATATTATTTCTCTCCAAATCTCATTATTCCCTTCCTTGAAGGCATGCTGCACCAATTCCTGGCATTGTTGTTCCCTTCCTTGATTGCATGCTGCACCAATTCCTGTCATTGTTGAGCCATCAGTTCACACAATATTAGTGGTATTTTGCATGACCAACAGCTTCCACGTTACACAATATTAGTGGTATTTTGCATGATCAACAGGGTTGGTAGGTGTTGGTCCATATGCCCTTGTATCCAATCCCAACATTTATCCCCAGCATTTGAACTTCTTAATAGTGGACAAGTGGACAATTAGTGTACCAATCCTAGAAAAGAAGTCCTCATGGATGCTACACTAATTGATCTTCTGAGTTAATCTCGTCACATGGGATGCAAGTTATATGCAGTTACGTGTAACATCTTTATATGGGATTTGCATCATTTGCCTTTCCTATAAGGAAGAATAACTAGATTTTTGTAATGTTTGGAAAGGAAATGAATTGTATTGTATGCTATGTGAAATAGAGACAAAGTCTGCAGAATGAATTACAAGTTTTTTTTGGAAAATTCCACTATGCCCAAAAACCATTGTTTGTGGGAGGAAGGGCATCGTCTATGCTAAATCATAGAAATACTTTAGCAAAGTTGTACGTGGCAACGTCTATGCTAATTCCTGCAATATGGATAAGTAATCGGGTCCTTTACACTTTGGGCAAACTTGTGATTTCATCATATGAAAGAAGAGACAAGTGTGAAGAAGCTTTAAGAATTCAGATGATGTTTTGTAGCACAAAACAAGTATGAACCATATTAAGTCCAATTGTTATTCAATGATTCAATACAATCTATAATGCGAGATTTGTAAACAACATCCTACTCGGGCAAGTGTGGCTTTAAGGATTTGTACACAATATACTAGACAGATTAGGATAAACCTTCATTAGTTTACCGCTACCACAAGTCAGCAATTCTGTAGGCTTTCCGGATCTGTGAATACTTGCAGGATTCATCACTCGAGCCTCCAAAGCACGAGTTGAGGAAGAATGGTCAAAGGCAGAACCCTGCAGAAGTGTGACAATCCTGAATGGGAATCGAATGGTAATGACAACGCTTCCTTCTAACGTCCGGATGACCTTGTTCCTGGAAAGAAGGTGAGATGCATTGAAGTGGAGGTGGATGCAACATAGTTCAGCAAAAACTCATTTTGCTCTGCATTGGTCGCTCTTTGTCATGTTCCCCTTTATCAGATTCCCAAACTCAGCCTTCTCCCCCTGCTTAAATGTCCACTATGATAGTAGAATTTGCTTGATCTACTTTCTCTATTGTGAAAGTCAATGTTCTCCCTTCCCCATCATCTCCATAACCAACATACCATAACAGTAAACATCACATTCTTCACCACATCTTGAGTAGCCTAGGAGACAACCAAAATCTGCAACTTTCAGCAAAGAATCGGAATAAAAAAGAACACCCTGGGGTTTCATATCACGATGTCAGATAACATTTCTGCACTCTTCGTGTAGGTATTCGACCTACAATGAAACAAAATTGTTTCCAATCCAACTTGTACTCATGGTCTCGATTACATACTTATCAGGAAACCATTAACCATTTATTCATACATCAAACCTCTTTTGGATCCTGGAGACAAAAACCCAAAAGACCACTGTAGCCACTTCATCGTCCTTTGGAACCTGAAGACAACAACCTAAACATCATTATAGTCACTTCAGCGATGAATAATCATTCCCTCTCTTGAGACTCATCCAAAATTGACTGTCACTGTAAGCTACCTTTAATAAACTGTTCTACAATCTTATTACAATATATCGAATATAAAGAAACGTAAACAATGGATCAGTTTATCACAAAAAAATTGGAGTTGTAACACAATCATTTTTACTCTACCTGAAAGCTTCACTTCATCCATAATTACAGACGTTATTCCTCTGGTTGATAAGCCCATGATTCCTTTTCGGATACTAATAACAACTGGCTTCTTCAATCTTTGTCGGGATACATAAAGGCAACCGTAGCAATTGTAATGATTAACCAAAGTGAATCGGGCGAATGCGGCTTTTTGAGCAGTTAAAAAAGGATGAGATTTTGGATAAATAGAAACAGAGAGAGTGAATCTATGATGGTCTTTCGGGTTATTGTTCCCAGGGATCCGAAAGAGCTTTGATGCATGAATGTGTATGAATACATGCTTTTCCCTGAACAAGAATATCCACGGAAACCATTGCCACAAGTTGGATTGGATCAGAAACAGTTGGCATAGCTTGGCTGTATTGCATCTTTGATTGTGACATAAAGCTCTACAATCTTCTTTTTGATTGCAGACTTTGGTCTAGCGAAATATCAGATAGAAAGTATGATCACATCTCAGTTATTCATGGAGGGTTCCGTCTCCCCAGAGATATGGTAAAACATGTGTATCATCTGTCACCAAGAATGTGATGATGTTTACAGCTATGGAATGTTGGTTATGGAGATGGTGGGGAAGATAGAACATTGACTTCGGCCATAGAGAAAGTAGATCAAGCAAATTCTACAATCAGCGTGGGCATTTAAGCAAGTGGAGAAGGGTGAATTTGGAAATCTAAGAAAAGGAAACATGGCAAAGGAAGACCAGGATATAGCCAAAAAAAATTACCCGAACTGTAGTGCATCCCATTCAATACATCTCACCGAGTCCTTCCCTGAACAAACACATCCAGAAATAGAGGGACGAGCAGGAGGCGCTGAATCCATCTTTGTTTACACGGCTACGCAGTTTTATGCCCCTGATAACAATTCTTCTTTAACATATGCTTTGGAGGTTCAAATGATAAATCTAGCACCCATTAAAACTGTCCAAACGTCCAATCAAGACAGCATTCAAAATATTCTGCTGGGTTGTGCCCTACCTTTCGAACCCTAGCGACTGCAACTTTTGAGAACCATGATCGTATTGGAAAGAGCGCTCCTTTCGGACACAAGCCTCAACATCTCTTCTAACAGAAAAGCTGCCTTCTCTACAACGAGCTCTGCACTTCAGAAAGCCTTCAATGGAAGGGGGTTTCACGGCGGGAGATTTTTTGGAGCAGTTTCGATCCCACGACCTCCCTCCAGTGCTGCACAGCGAACGGCCTGTTTCGATCATACCCACTATTTTAACGATGTCGGATCCCTCTCCCTGCTGGAGAACTGGCCCATCAAAAGAAACGATTCTGTGGTGAAAACACTGAAAGCTGTATTAAAACCCTCGCCCAGATCGGGTTCATACAAACCCTTGAGGGGCAAAAAATCATGGCCCTGTCTTTAACGAAACCCTTGTCTTTCATCTCAAACCCTAGCCATCTGTTTAATAGGAACGACGGCGCTATCAGATGCAAATGACAGATCTACGGGTTTTAAGACTCTCTACATCAAATTGGACAAAACCCAAAAACCAGCAACGACCAACCGACTCTTTATCTATTCGCCTGCCACATAAGCGATAGAGATATTTGTGAAATCCTTCTCACGGAAGACCCCAACACTGGAATTGAATTCTGTAGAAAGCAGTGCCACTGTGAAGGGCTTTAAGACAAGGCGGGACTTTCCAGGCCTATATTTGTGTTGAAAGGCGGTTTAACCGACCTGCTTCAAGGAAAACCTCCCCGAATCTGACAAACTGGGATGATGACACAACGCAACTCTGGCATGTGAACCCCGTGTAACGTGTATAGAGTTCCACTGCGGACCCTGTGATAAAGGGCCAAAGCAGGAAAACTCTGCCCATTCGTAATGTTTGGGATTAGATAGTGATCCAACAATTTCTGCATAAGCCACGCATCCTTCTCGGGAATTAGAAAGTGACCCCCAATTCTTGCAGAAGTCCCGAATCCTTGTCGATTTGAAATGGCTAGCGGTGGACTAAAATATGCTCCCTAGTGTTTTTACGGGAAATCATTTTTTAAAAAGAAACTTGAAAAGCTGGAAAAATAAATAGCTAAGTCTTAAAAAAACTCATAAATTTGGGTGGAAAATAATAGAAAATTGGGTAATATTATGACCAAATCTCTTTTTGAATGTCTAGATATAGGGGAAGGGAATTGAACTATTTTTTACTTCATCTTCATCAACATGTCTAGATACATCACCCAGATCGGGGAAGGGAATTGAACCTGTGATAAGTGCTATAATAGTTCGCCTCATCACTATTTAACCAAGACCTGACACACAAATCAATTATAATCATGAGAGAGACAGTTTGGAAAAATAAATTGTTAACCAAATTATTTTTGAGCCTAGAAGCTCATTCTACAACCCAGTGTGATCATGATGTGTAAGTATGTTCGTGCTAGTAGTTAAGTTGACACTTGTCCACTTAAAATAAAAATAAAATATTCTCTAAATGAGAAAAACAATGTTCGCTATAATAAAAAACAAAAATGAATATGTTATTCACGTTTATTTAATTTTCTATATGACTTAATATCATTTCATTTGAAGTAATTAGAAGTAAAAAAATGTGTGAGGAAAATGTTTAACCTTATGTAATCTATTCAAAAATACAATTTAAACAATGAAAATTACATGTTGTATTGTGCATTCTAAGAGCAGTTTTCACCTGAAGAAATTTGATCCCTCTTCACTCAAGTTAGATCCAGGGTTAGATGGATTTAGACTGGTTTTTAGGATGCAAATTTCTCACTACATGAAAATTATAATTTCATCATTTCATGAAATTTTAAATCAATTATAATTGAGAGAGAGATATCATGGCATGGAAGCACAACTAGAACTTATTAGTTATGGGCCGACATGATTGCACCTACATGTATGTGAAAGTAGAGCCAAGTTGGCAAGACTCAAGATTACTTATGTGAGCCATGGATCAACACACAAGGTTCTGAAAATATGGGAATGAATTGATGAGGTAATGAAGAATTCCCAAAAGTAGCCCAAGTCCTCTAACTTAGTGGCATGTGTGATGGGGCCACGAGGCATTTGATAGATGTCATAACTTTTAGTTTCAGGGTTTTCAATTATGGGGGAAGAAGGTACAACTAGCATGGAGAAGAACTACAAGGCCATGGATTTGGATTTTTGGGGATTCTGGGATGTAGGACTCACCAAATATTCTACAATCTGATGAGGAATATCGTTATTTTTTTTTGAAGAGATATTTTGTTTAATATTTCTAACATAAAACAAGGAAAGAGGATCTTACGGTTTTTGACACGTATGATGGAACAGGACAGGAAGGGGGGGCGACAGATGTTGGTTGTGGTAGGTGATTATCCTTTGTATGCGAAAAGGTGGCAAATGAGGTGACTGAGAACTTTTTGAGGAGAAATACTCCCACATGTGGTGTTGAGCAGGAGAACAAGAGGGTTTCTTATCACGAGGCAAGCAGAAAAGAGACTGTCCAATGTGTATCTGATCAGGGTATTTTGAAGCGAAGAAGAAAGGCTAAGTGCATTAGGAAAGTGTAGAGTGTCTATCGTCTGTACTGGGTGGAGATGTTACTATGGATTAAGTCAAAATCATAGTAGATCAGAGTTTGGTTCGGAGATTTATGCGAAGAAGGGTGATGAAGAAGGGATTGTCGGGTGGACAAAACAGAACTGGTTATCATTCTTGGGTTATGAACCAGAGGTCTATCTCTTAACCAAGGGGTGGATTGGAGCTATTTTTCAAACGAGGCAGGATGTAGAATGAATCAAAGACAAAGTCTGGCTTTGGGACAATGTTAGCCCAGTTTTAAAGTTTTGGCATCTGACTTTCTATGCACAGCCAAAACCTTTGTTTGTGCAACATTTTTGGGCATTAATTTCTGGTTTTCCATTACAGTTCTATAATAAGGGTTTTATGAAGAAAGTTGGGAACTTGTTGGGTAAATTCTTATTTTTTGATGAGCCACAAGAGTTAATTATGGACAAAAGGGTGGTGTGTGTTTAAGTTAAGGTTGATTTCAGTGAGGGTCTGGTGGGCGGATTTGGAGATAGTTTAGGGAGGATGTGGATTCAAATTTCAGGTGGACTATTGGCAGGTGCCTCTTAGATGCTCCAAATGTAGGGATACGAGGCATCTTAGGATGGATTGCTCAGATTTTGTAGCTCCTTCAACTTTCTGGTCCAAATATGTAAAGCGACAGTCATGTAAGAGGAACAACGAGAAGGTCGAGTCGAAGAAAAATGTTTCGACAGATAAGGTGGAAAATTTGTTGGAGCTTTCTGCTGTTGAAATGACAAGGGAGGATCAAATTTAGATTGTTGAAACTTCCAATAGGACAGCTTCAGTACCAGGTATTTTGTCTCCAGCTAATCCTAATGCAGTATTTTCCTCTTTTATTTTTTCTAGTACTCTTGTTTCGATGTATGAGGATATGGGTTTTAAGGAGTTGGGCTAGAGGAAGGGGTAGACATTATAAAGGAGACCCATAACTCTCATGAACATATGTTAAGTTCTTAGTTGGTATTAAACTCACTCAACCGACTGACCTACATGGATAGCGAAAAGGATTACTTGTACTCCGATAAATTGGCAGGAGTCTAGTCAGACTAAGGAGATTGAACCCATACATCCCATTAAGGGTTTTGTAGGGCCTGAAGATGTAGGTGATAAGGTGGTTGAATCATTTTTAGAATTAATTTCCATACATCCATTGAAGACCTTCATAAAATAAGGGAAAGGGCACGAGGCTAGTGAATGAATTTTGGAGTCGGAACATATGAACAATAAGCCTCAAGAAGTGCCACCCTTGGATAGGAAACTGATAACAACAGTGAAAAAAAAAAATAGGGAATCTTAGAAATTGTTATGATGGAGGGGTTAAGTCGAGAGAGGATATTTTGAGACTATTTCATTCTGATTTCCCTTTGGAGACTTCTTCTTAGATGATGGCATAAATTTATTCTCAGCATCTGGAGATTTCAAGATGTAGTTAAACCTTAAACTTAGGTTTTCTACCCCTCATGGATTGTTGTCTCTTGTTTATGATAATATCCTTGAACCACTAAGGGGAGAGAAGGGTTTCCCATCTTTCATATTACAACCAAAAATGATCTGAATTGGATGATTATATTGTTTGTCATTCATGTCGATGCATTTGGAGTGGAAAAAGTGGAGGAATAAACTCACGGGACCATTTTTACCAACATGACCCAATTTAATGAAACATGGTCTGAAACCTTCCAGAGCGTTTTGAGGCATCAAAAAATGTTTTTTGGGGGGTAAAACTTTGCAGCTTAAGTACAAAAAAAAATTATGCTATTCTGCACACAAAGACCTTTCCAACGACGCAAGAAGCATGTCAATCAGAGTCTGTATGCAAAAGTTATGCCACTTAGAAGTTGACCTTCCTATTTTCACACCTATAGTTTGGGAGGATGTCGCGCCAGCCCCCATTATTCATGGAAAAGGGGTTAGCCACATGTTTGTGATGTAAAAGACTCTAGTAGAGTTTATTTTGTAACTTCAGTTAAGAGTTGATGTAGTCCAACTTAACCACTAGTAGGCTATTGGGTTTTGTTATAACCAAGCCACTAGTAGGAAAATGCATTCCATTTTCTTTCGAGAGCATTTTGTTCCATAGTTGAGCAAATATAGCTAGGAAAGATAGGAGGTAGAGCACATAGAGAGGATTTGTGCATTGTAGCAGCCCACGGGCCACATGCATTACTTCTTTGTACCTGCATCCATATTTCCAGGCAGAGAAAGAGAGTGGAGTGGCCTCACCTTCCATTTGGGTTTTCTCTCGAAAGGGTTTCCCAGAGCATACCTTGTGTCTTATGTGTGTCTGTGGGATTATTTTGTCGTTCTCTAATTTTCTGCATAATTTACATTTGCATGCATGCGCTAATTACAGTTAAATTTACATATTTAGAAGTTTAATAAAACTATAATAGTGTAGAAATTCTGCATTCTGATATTTTATTGTTAGATTTGTTGTGATGAACTGTCCAGTCAAATATCCAAGACAGTTTATAGATCATTTCATATCAAAGAAGGTTTCATTGGGAATTTTGTGGAGATTACAGGGATCTAGATTGGTGGGGCCGAAAATCATAAAACCTTAATCATGGATGATGAATTTGTAAACAAACGTCGTGATCTTGTAGTGGTGAGGTTTACGCGGTTGGAACAAAAAGTCACATATAATAAGCACAATGTGAGCCTCTTCATGGCGGCTTTGAATAGAAGTTGGGGATATTTGGAAAATATGGGGGTTCAAATGAAGAGGACAAATCAGAATGGGGATCAGAATATCGAGAGGAAATGGAGAACCAAGCGAAGAAAGAACCTGGAAAAGATCAACCTAGTTCGAGTGTCGTGAATCAGTCCATGTTTAAAATGGAAGAAAAAGTTGATAGCAAGCCATATCATGGTGAGATCGATGCTCTGAACTTGAACCACTAGTTGCAGCAACTGGAAGTTCATTTCAACGTCCATCAGATTGAGGAAGGGAAAAATATCTCATTTGCGTGAGCGAAATTAGAGGGCCATGCACTGACTTGGTGGGAGAGCCACATCGAAACCCTGAGGTTGGAGGGAGATCCTACAGTGACGAAGTGGGGGTATTTCAAAACCATCATTAAGTCACAGTTTTATCCCAGTGGGTACGTGGGAGACCAGTGGATCAGGTGGCATTACTTTAGGCAAAAGTCGGACCAAAGTGTGTAGGAGTACACCACAAAATTCAGAAATATGGCTATAATGTTTGGTATCTCTCCAAAGAACCCATATGTACTCCTCAAGTATTTGGGGGTTCTGCGCTGCCATCTGTGTGAGCAAGTGATGTTTTTCAAGCCCAAATCGGTGGACGAGGCTTGTGTACAAGCACAGTGCTTGGAGAACATAGGTCTGAAAAGAGCGTTATTAAGTGGATCAAAGCAGAAGGAACAACATGAAGTTTTTAAGGAGGGGAAGAAGAAGAAAAAATTGGGGAAAGATAAAAACATGGTAGCCACAACACACCAGTGCAAATATCCTAGCAACCACTGCAACCATTACAACATTGATGACCATACAGAGGAGAAGAGTTGGAAGTTTCATCCAAAGCTAAACCCAAAGAATAAGAAGAAAGATAACCAGAAGAAGAATCTCATGGACGCGAATTCGAGCAATCAAGTTGAAAACAGCTCAGACGTGGATGAGAAAATTGTTTGCACATCAGTGCAGAAGGAGGTGAATCTCAGTAGCCTTCAGCAACAGGAAGAGAAAGAAATGACCAAACTCTTCCATATAAAGATATAGGTCAAGAAGACAAAGATTGATACTCTGTTTGACTCAGGATTGCAAGCGAATCTCATTGCAGCAAATTTGGTTAATAAGTTGGGGCTAGAAGTTTGTGATCATCCGAACCCATATCCATTGGGATGGGTAAATAAGGATATAGAGCTAAAAGTAACAAAACACTGTAAAATTAGATTTGCTATCAGTGTTGATTTTATTGATGAAGTAGATCTAGATGTGGTTCCCCTTTATGTATGTGGAGTCATGTTTTGGATTCCATACATGTACATGTGAGATGCAATATTCATGAGGAGAGGCAATCATAATCGTCTCATCAAGAATGGAAAATCGTTTATCATTAACGCGCACAAAGGGAAGTCAAAATTTTCACTGGTAAATATCAACCAAGCCAAGAAATTGATAAGTTCCAGAAACAAGTATGTTTTATTTTTTTTAAGAGAAAGTCAATCTGAAGAGGAGTCAATAAGAGTCAAGGCATCCCTAAAGAGGTGTACTAAGAAACAAAAACAACAATTGGAGGAGTCTCTATAGGCATACAAGGATGTGTTCTGAGAGCCTAAAGGGTTACCACCTAAGAGAGAAGTGGAGCACGAGATCCAGCTATTTCCAAGCTCTCCATTCCCAAATATTGGGTTGTACAAGTAGTCTTTTATAGAAGCAAGGGAGGTGAAGCAACGGTTGTAGCAGTTGTTGGAACATGGTGTCATTTGACTGAGTACATGACCATGTGTGCCACCCATCATCATTGTGTTAAATAATGATGGGACTTGGAGGATGTGTATAGATTATAGGGTGTTGAATAAAATCATGCTCAAGAACAAATACCCCATGCCCAGGATAGACGATCTGCTATATCAGTTGCAGTAAGAAAAGTTCTTCACCACGTTGGACTTGAAGTCTATATATCACCAAGTTCGAGTCAAAGAAGAAGAGACATGGAAGACCAACTTCAAAACCAGGAAATGTTTGTATGAGTGGTTAGTTATTCCAATTTCCCTATGTAATTCACTGGCTACATTTATGAGATTAATGAATGATGTATTGCACCCTTTTATAGATTCATTTTTTATTGTTTATTTGGATGCTATATTGGCATATAGTGCTACCTTGGAGGAGCATATTTCACATTTGAAGCGGGTGTTGGAAACATGGAAGAAGCACCAGTTGCTAGAAAATGTCAAGAAGGGTGAGTTTGTGCAACAGTCCTTGGTGTATTTGGGGTATGTGATTGGTGGAGGAGAACCGAAGGTAGATCCTTCCAAGATGGAGGCCATCATGAAATGGTTAGTGCCTACTAATGTTTATAAGGTCGGGAGATTCATTGGGGAAACATAGTACGTGAGGAAATTCATAGCCTCATTTTCAGTGGTAGCAGCACCGCTCCATACCATAACAGCAAGTGGCAAGAGTTTCCAGTGGGGAAAAGTTTAGCAGAAGGCTTTCAAGGAGATAAATAAGAAGATCAGTCAAGCACTAGTTATGGCATTACCAAGCTTGCATCATCCCTTTGAAGTGGAGACAAATGCGAGTGGGTATGTTATGGGCTTTGTCTTGAAGCAAGGAGGAAGGCTCGTTTTCTACCATTCTGAAGTATTTCATGGGGCAGTTCTTAACTACCCTACCTACGATAAGGAGCTCAATGGGAAAGGAGACAATAATCCACATGGATCACCAACCATTACAGTACTTGCAGGCCCAGAGTAAGCTACAACATATCAGGCATTACAAGTGGATGGGGTTTTTACAGCAATTTAATTTGGTAATCAAGTATAAGAAGGGCAGCAAAAACAAGTTGGTTAACATGCTTTCAAGGACACCCACATCAAAAATCGCAGCTTTGGGGACTCTTATGCACATTGAGCCATTCACCCATGATTCATATAAAGAGGCATATTCAAAAGATGAGGAATTCAAAGAGGTGTATCAAGAGTTGCAGAGTCAGAGTCGTGTGCACGATGGTGACAACACCATTGACTACCATCTTCAGGATGAGTTACTTAACAAGTTTGATAATCTATGTGTTCCTAAAGGTGAGTGATTGCAGTTGATTAGGGAGGCTCGCACCTCTAAGGTTGTAGGGAACTTTGGTGCAGGGAAGACCGTGGCTAACTTGCAAAGATATGTGTATTGGCCCAAGATACAAGAGCAGGTAGCTATGTTCATAAGAGGATGCATGATTTGTTGTACCAACAAGCCTAGCAACAGGAAACAGGGTCTATATCATCCCTTACTTGTACCTACTCATCCTTAGGAAATAATTTCCATGGACTTTGTGGGAGGTTTACCGAAAACTAGGAAGGGACATGACTACCAGTTTGTGGTAGTTGACAGATTCAACAAGGTGTCTGTTCTGATGCCCTATAAAAATACCATCAATAAGAAAGAAGTAGCAAACTTGTTCTTTTGACAAATTTGGGTGCACTTTGGGATACCAAGGAGCATCATTTCGGACAGGGATACAATATTTCTGAGTGCATTCTGGACTACATTGTGGGAGAAGATGGACACGAAGTTGAAGAGATATATAGCATTCCATCCATAGAAAAATGGGCATACAAAAGTAGTCAACGAGACTTTGGTGTAGCTTTTGAGGGAATACAACTAGAAGCATCTGAAGACTTGGGATGAAAATTTGGTATATATACAACATTCCTACAACAGAGTAGTCCACACTTCTATAATAAATTCCCCATTTGAGACTTGATTTAGATATTTTCCACCTTCACCTTTGAATATTTCATATGGGCAACAAGGAGGAGTGAGGAAATATCTTACAGGAGATGCTTTGAGGGTTGGAAAATTTATAGAGAAGGTGAGGAAAATCCATCTACAGGTACAAGAAACACTGCAGAGGTCGCAAGAGAAATATAATGCCAGGCATGATCAACATAGGAATAGAGAAATCATTCGAGGTGGGAGACAGAGTATGGTTGCAGTTGAACAAGGAGAGGCTATAGGGGCCTGGTAAGAAAATCAAGGCTCTGAGCTATGGTCCCTTTGAGATATTGGAAAAGGTGGGTGATAATTCCTATCGACTCTGTTTACCACCATATATGCACATTTACTCAGTTGTGAATGTAGAGAATTTTAAACTCTATGAGCCTTCCATGCTAGATGAGGAAGAGGAACAAGTCCTACCTTTTATGGAGGATTTAGCACCAGATGCTGAGGCAGAGTTGACAAAAGATGCAATTTTTCCAAAGAGGTCTAGAACTATAAGACATGGGCAACCTGGCCTTTGGAAGATTTGGTTGAAGGGACAACTTCCAGGCAAAGCTAAATGGTACACCAGAGAGAAGGTGGAGGAAAAATTTCCTCACTTCATTTAGTAAAATATTTTAGGGACCAAAATCCTCCCAAAATGGGGAGGTTCGATCTGAATTGGATAATTATATTGTTTTTGATCCATCTCGATGCATTTGGAGTGGAAAAAGTGGAGGAATAAGCTCACAGGACCATTTTTACCAGTGGGACCCAGTTTGACGAAACAAGGTCTGGAACCTTACGGGAGCGTTTTGAGGCATCAAATGTGTTTTTCACAAAGACATTTCTAACGGTGCAAGAAGCACGCCAATCGGAGTTCGTATGCAAAAGTTATGTCACTCAGAATTTGACCTTCCTATTTTCACACCTATAGTTCGGGGGGATGTCGTGTCGGCGCCCATTATTCATGGAAAAGGGGCTAGCCACATGTTTTTGATGTAAAATACTCTAAAAGAATATATTTTGTAACTCTAGTTAAGATTTGATGTAGTCAAACTTAACCACTAGTAGGCTATCAAGTTGTGTTATAATCAGGCCACTAGTAGGAAGAGGCATTCCTTTTTATTTTGACAGAATTTTGTTCCATAGCTGAGCAAAGATAGCCATGAGAGATAGGAGGTAGAGCACATAGAGAGGATTTTTGCACTGTAGCAGCCCACGGGGCACAATTACTTCTTTGTACCTGCAGGCATATTTCCAGACAGAGAAAGAGAGCGGAGCAGCCTCACCTTCTAGTTGGCTTGCTCCTGAAAGGGTTTCTCAAAGATTGTGTCTTATGTGTGTGTGGACTTATTTTGTCGTTATCTACTTTTCTGCATAATTTCCATTCGCATGCATGCGCTAATTACAGTTAAATTTACAGATTTAGAAGTTTAATAAACTATAATAGTGTAGAAATTTCATATTTTAATATTTTATTATCAGATATGTTGTGACGAAGTGTCCAGTGGAATATCCACGAAAGTTTACAGATCAAAAACCATTTATAATTACTTTTGCACTAGGGTTACTAGATATAGGGAAGAGTCATGAATGTGTTTTTAGATTCAAAGGAGGAAGAATAAAGCCCAACCTTTTTAATGGGAGGGTGTATAATTGGTATCTAGCTAAGGGAAGGGGGGATATGAGAAGAATATTTTTGGACATGGAGGAGGAGGATAATCATGTTTTTTACTTCTGCGCGCTTACATGATATAAGCCCGGTAAAATGGTGTTTTGATGTTAATTCTCTCCTAGAACATTAGGGGAATTGAGGGTGCCCAAAAGAAAAAAGGCCCTACATTTTCTGTGCTCTCATTATAGACCAAAGATTATTTTATTACATGAAACAATGAATAGTCGTGAGAAAGGGACGAATTGTGTGGTAGGGATACTACCTATATGGAATTATAGTTCCTTGAATGCAGAGGGTTTTTCTGTGGGTATGGTTGCTCTATGGAATGATTCTATTACATAGGTCCACAACTTAGTTCGAAAGTGGGTATTCACCTTAATGGATAATCTTGTAGTAGCAAGGTTGATTGTCATTTACTAAAGTTCTATGGACCTTATCAGGGTAGAGAAGATTTATGGGAAGAGATAAAATCCCAAGGAATATTAGAGGACCTAAAGAAATTTTTTTGAGGTGATCTTAATTTTATACTTTCAGATTGTGAGAAGTGGGGGAAGAAAGCTCGTTCTAGTCCATTAGCTCTTTTTTTCCAGAAATATAATGGATAATTTTAATATAGTAGATATGGAGCCTTTTCCTTTATAGACGACTTGGATGAATAGGCATTTGGGAGGAGGAAGGGATAGAAAAGAGATTGGATCGTTTTCTTGTTTCGACTAATTTGATTGAACAATTTGGATGCTATAGGAGTTGGGTGTCAAAGGACGAATTAACAGTTGGGGTCTCGAATCACTTCCGGTTCTTTTACAGATGGGGCAAAGAGGATTCTTTTAGAGACATGATTAAGAAGGAATGGAGATCCTTCAAACTTAGAAATAAGAATTCATCAACATAACATATTATGTTGATGTTAAGAGACATTAAAAAGAATACAATTGATTGGGATGAGAGAAGGAAGAAAAATGAATTAAAGGAGTTAGGCTTTGTGTGCAAGGAGATATTTGCCTTTATGAACAGAAGTGAATCTTGCATCTTAGACCAACATGATCTTATTCAACTTCAAATTCTTTCACGGAGACGAGAAGACTTCTTACAAAAAGAGGAAGTAATTGGAGAATTCGAAGCAGAGCTATATTGTTAGAAGGAGGAGATAATAATACAAAAAAAATTCACAAGTATGTTGAGTATCAAAAGGCACAAAATACCATCTAGTCTATAAAAGATGAAGAAGGGAGGAATATTACAGATCAAGAAGAATTTTGTAGCACATAAATGCTACATTATCAAAAAATATTTAAGGACCTAGGCATAAATTATAGTATAGAACAATTAAAATTTATACATGCCTTTCCAAGACGGATTGAGGATCAGGCTAATGATTTCATATTTGTTGAGATAAAAGAATAGGAGATTCTACATATTCTGAAGAAGAAAAAAAACTAAGAATTCAAAAATTCCAGGTCCAGATGGTTGGATGATGGAGTTCCTTTTAGAGTTTTTTGTTCTTCTGGAAAATGACATGAACTGGTTATGAATGAGATTCGAGTAAAGGCTAAGGTTCCAGAAGCTCTTAATGCCACTTTCATAAATTTATTTTCAAAGAATTCCAACCCTCAAACTTTCAATGATTTTAGTTTGATTTCACTCTGCAATTTCCTTTATAAGTTGAATTCAAAAACTCTGGCTAATAGATTGAAGGGGTTTATATCGGAAGGCCTTTCATTGGATCAATTTGGTTTCTTAAAAGATATAAAATTTTTGGATATGAAAGGTGTGACCCAAGAGGGTCTACACATGATGGTAAAGAAAAAACTTCCAGGTTTTGTTATGAAATTAGATCTTGTGAAAGCTTTTGACATAATTAATTGGAGTAATCTGATATTGCTTCTTCTGCAAATCGGTTTGAAAGTACACGTAGTAATTTAGATAATGGCTTGTGTGTAATCAACGAATTATATAGTTTTAGTTAATGGGGTAGCATTAGAAATTTTTCCTGCTTCAAGGGGTATCAAACAAGGTTTCCCCTTGTCACCTTTCCTTTTCTTGTTGACAGTGAAAGGTTTAAGTTATTTATTGATAATGGAAGTAGATGCAGACATAATTAAAGGTATTAATGTGACAAATTTGGTGAGATTACTTCATTTTTTATTTTTGAATGACATTCTAATATTTGGGAAGGGTGAGATTCAAAATTGGGTCAAAATTTGGGATGTTTTACAGTTATATTGCAGGGCTTCATATATGGATATAAGTTTGGTCAAGTCTTTTATACTTTATCATGGGTTGTCTAAAATTTCTTTACTTGAACTTAAGAGGAAAGTGCCTTTGGATTTTAGACCTCTTGAATCTTGTCGAAAATATTTGAGGTTTAGATTGAAAGCAATTAATTACAGGGTAGCTGATTGGAATTGGTTAGTGGAAACGATGATCAGGAGGATTGATCATTGGTGTAATCATTTTATTTCCTTAGGAGGAAGACTAGTTTTGTTAAAATCAATACTTGAAAATATTCCAGTATCTTAGTTGTTAATTGCTTATGTTCATAAGTTGATATTGGAGAAAATCAAAAGACTATCATTCAATTTCTTATGGAGAGGTAATAAAAAATCAAGCTATCATTTAGTAAAGTGGAAGGAGATCACCAAGCCGAAGAAACAAGGCAGTTGGGGCCTAAAGAACATCTTTCGTTTTGGGAAGGCTCTAGCGGCAAAATATTTGTGGAGAGGACTTTTCAATAAAGGGTTATGGGGGAAAATTTTTAAAAGTAAGTATGTAAAGGTTGGCAATCTAATGGATTGTGTCAACTTGGCACATTCTGGTAGGAATTGTTCAAACATATGGAAAGCCTTTATAAATGCATTAGATGTTATTCAAAAAGGACTGGTATGGAATATAGGTAATGGAATATCAACAAAAGTGGGTTGGGAATCTTGGACAGGTGAAGGAATATCACAAACTATGTCTTATAATCTCAGATTGGCATAAAGCATGAGAGGGATCTTTCATTTTATAGACAATTTCCAGAGCAAATAGTTAGGGGACACGAGTGATCTGAAATTGACCAAATAAAGTGCTGAGGTAGTTTGATTATTTTGTCCTTTAGATTGACTGTTAACTGAAGTATGCTTTAATGAAACATAACATAAACTAGCAGCATAAATGAATTAAATAACAATAATAATCATAGAGAAGAAGAGGCAAACAATTTGATGACGGAGTTCGTCTCGCCTGGACTACATCTCCGGGTCCGCTTTTAAGTGGGCGTTCATTTTTATTAGGATTGATCTTGAAGAATATTTACACTAAAATAGAATAGAATGAATGTGCTCACAGGCACTTCTGAACTCTGTAAACAAAATGTACTCTTCACTTCCTTTCCAATGCCTATCTCCGTGCTCAATTCTGACCCCGACGACTGAGCAATGCTGCAAACAAAATCGCCTCTCTCCTCTTGAAACTGCACTCAAAAACTCAACGTCTTCACAAAAATCCAAGCTGAACTCATAAGCCAATTCTCTGGTTTAAATAGTTGCATTCGATCCAAATTTAGCTTGTTGTTGAGTGAAATTTGAGATTAGGATATCGAATCCTATCTCTTGCATGAAATTTAGGGATTAATTCCCAAACCATAGCGCACAAATAAATTCTGAAAACCCATTTTAAACTTTATAATAAAAACTCAGCTCAACGGTTAGGCTAACCGCGTGGGGAGTTGTAACCATCCCTATGTGAATGAGCAGCTTTGACTGGCGGTTACGGTCCTCCTCCCGTCGGTTTGGCTTAACACCTGGTGGTACAACAAATCCAACGTAGTCTTGATACCTGTCACATGGTGTTCCGACTTCCAACACGGTTTTGGAGTTGGCAGCTAGCAGTTAGCGCTTTAACTCTGTAGGAGTTTATTAAAGTTTTATTTACAATGTTTAAAAACTTTAACACCCAAACCCTTTACATATGTTTATGCCAAGGTTTTAAACCCTCGCTATGATCCGAACCATTTAAAAGGTTTATGGTATAAGGTTTCATAATATAGTTTTATGATATAGTTTTTAAAACTATATATGTTCAACCATCCGAACCTTTGTTTTATACAAGGTTTATGGTATTAATATATTTCATGACTCCGAACCTTATAAAAGGTTTTTGTGATAGGTCTTAAACATTGCGCTAGGGATTTTAGACTTAGGATATGAGTTTTTAACATATAGTTAGAGTGATTTAGACCTTTAGGATTAGGCTTTAGGTGATAATTTAGGTTTTTGATGATGAGGATAGGGTTTTAGGACTAAGGTATTAGGGTTTTAGGTCTAGGTATAAATTTCAACCTTAGAATTTCATAATGTCCTTTTTAACCTTAGTTTAGGATTAAAAACCCTTTACATCATATTACAAATGACAACCATGACACTGAAGGAGCTTCCATTGGCGATTTGATGATTCCAAAGACTGAACTGGACGTCGAACTGCTGGAGTTAACTTGGAACTCTACCGATCTTGTACTGATCAAGATCCTCCTGGATCAATCCTCTCCACTTAAAAAGCTTTTGGACCACCAAAGCTTAATTTTAAACTGACAATAAGTGAGAATACAACTCTCTCACTTTCATCTTGACTTTGATGATGTACCAATACATTCGATCAATCAACTGCAAGTGATGACCCTGATGTTGACCATGGCACTTTTTGAACTAGTGACCAGTTCCACATTTCTACAGTATGTACAACTTGCGATGATGGTGAAACAACCTGTTATAAACATGGCAATTGATTTCTTTCCACAAGATACCATGAGTTAGTGATTCACAATCTTTGAAAACAGTCTCTATAGAATATTGTTCAATACCATTGACTTGTATTAACAATCTATTTTGCGGAATGAAAGAGACTATTAAAGACATTTTTGACATCACTATTTGATGTTTCCATTGATTAGCACTTTCCCCTGATGCATAAGTTGAATACTTTGACACTGCTTTTAGAAAGGCTTTGATATGAAAACAAAAATGCTCCCTCTCCACTTGAAAAAAGGCTTCTAATGGTGACACAATACAAGAGAAATCAAAAATTGACTTTCCCCAATACTGACCTGTATCCCTGCATCTGTTAAGTTTCAAACTTAAACTGATTTGATTCATTCTGACATTAGGAAGAAGAGATCTAGGCATCATCTGTAATGCATGTTGTATTCCCTGTTTATGAGTAAGATGTTTGTTTCCTTCAATCAAACTATCTTTAAACTGGGACTCATAACTTGAACTAACATATGGTCGACTCTTATGTTGTTCCTTTACACACATGATTAGAAATATTTTTAATTGCGTTATTTCTTTATGCTCTACAACTGAATTGTGACACATTTCATTATTAGAGGCATCAGGCATCAACTGCATCTCATGTGATATTTCCTTATTATGAAGTAGATGTTTTGGTTCCTTTACTAGATCTTGCAATGAATCTAATTCTTTAACCCAATTACCTTCATTCTGAAATTTACAACATGAACAAGTATCCTTAAGATCCTTATGTTGCTCTTTTATCGACATGAGTATGTACCTCTTACTTGAACTGATTAAACACTTCATCTGATTAGCATTAATTAAATTCAAGTGATCTTGAGTTTTATGTGCCTGAACGATGTACTTAATCCCATCTTTCATGAGATGATACATATGTTCCTTTCTATAAAATACTGCATCACGGTCATAGAGATAAGGGCTACCTAAGACAATTCCACAAATGTCTAATGGTATCACATCTAGATCTACTTCATCGATATAGTTAGATGTGATTGCAAATTTAACCAACACTGTTTGGTAACATGAATTTGAGATTTTTCCTTTAACCACCCTAAAGGATTTGGCTTTGGATGATTATTTGTTTTCAAACCCAATTGTTTAACCAATGACTCAGAAATCAAATTTTCCTGTGATCCCGTATCGAACAATGTATCTATCTTAGTATGCTTTGAAGTTACCCTTATATGAAATAACTCGATCCTTTTTCCTTCATTCAACTGTGTGATATTAGGAGAAGTAGAAATACTAGCTTCAGAAACCTTACCTATTGTAGCCATAACAATGATTTTACCTTCATCACCTGAATTGGATCCCAAATCCAAGCGTTGCTGGATTGCTGTTTCATCCTTCTTTTCACCCTTTCTCATTTGGAACTTCTTTGGCTTCAGTTCCGGATGAAGTTTCCAACACCTTGCTTCATCATGGCCGATCCTTTAGCAATGTGTACAAGTAGGTCTATCATCTCCCCTATGAGCTATGGCAGTCTTCTTTACCTTTGACTTGCCCTTCTTTTTGCTATCTTCAGTTTCCATCTGCGTGGATGTCTTTGGTGTAAAATTGAAAGGTCTACCACCTGACTTGACATGAATAGCTTGAACACAAACTTCATCAAAATCATCAGGATTGAACATTAATAGTGTATGCTGAAAATATGAATGCAAACTTCCTATATACTTCAACAAAGTTCCTTTTGTGTCCAAAGAAATACCAAGTGCTAATGCCTTCTTTCGGAATTCCTGTGTGAACTCTTGAACACTCTGTCCCTTACCTTGTCGCAAGCGCTGCTAATCCATTACAACTTGTTGTGTGTGACCCAAGGGATAGAATTGTTTCTTTAGAGCCCTTATAAACTAAGTCCATGAGGTGATAACTTTTCCTTTACGCTTTAAATCTATCCGTGTCTTACTCTCCCACCAGATTAAAGCAGTACCCCCCATTCTAAGAGTAGCTAATTGGATCTTTGTCTTATCATCAGTAATATTTTGAATACGACAATAGACTTCTAATTGTTTTACCCAATTATCTAATTTCTCAGGGTTCATTTCTCCGTCATACACAGGTAATTCGAACTTAACATCAAGTTTCAAAAGTGGATTCTTATGTTTCTTTTCTTTATCTGATTCAGAACTAGACGTAGAAGAAGAAGAAGAAGAAGATGGAGATGAAGGGGGAGATTTATCTGCCTTGCCTTTACCTTTATTTGATGCCTTTGACGTTGAGGCTTCATCTCTCTTCTTTTTGTCTTCATATAATTCTGCCAACATTTGCTGCATGTTCATAAACATCTGCTGGATTTGAGTCTCATCCATGGGCTTCGTTTCAGTAGCTTCAGGAGTCTCAACGTTCTCAGTCCCTGCCATCGTTGATTGATGAACAACTTTCCATTTTCCGATCTTTGGATCGAATTCCTCAAGCTTTCCTTTTCCACGTTGCAATCCCAACCTGGTTAACATCCACTGACAAAAAAACTACAAGCACAACTTGCTCTGATACCACTTGATCTGAAATTGACCGAATAAAGTGCTAAGGTAGTTTGATTAGTTTGTCCTTTAGATTGACTGTTAACTGAAGTATGCTTTAATGAAACATAACATAAACCAGTAGCATAAATGAATTAAATAACAGCAATAATCAGAGAGAAGAAGAGGCAAACAATTTGATGACGGAGTTCGTCCCGCCTGGACTACATCTCCAGGTCCGCTTTTAAGTGGGTGTCCATTTTTATTAGGATTGATCTTGAAGAATATTCACACTGAAATAGAACAAAATGAATGTGCTCGCAAGCACTTCTGAAATCTGTAAATAGAAATTACTCTTCACTGCCTTTCCGATGCCTGTCTCCGTGCTCAATTCCGACCACCGAAGGCTGAGCAATGCTGCAAACAAAATCGCCTCTCTCCTCTTGAAACTGCACTAAAAAATTCAATGTCTTCACAAAAATCCAAGCTGAACTCATAAGCCAATTCTATGGTTTAAATAGGTGCATTCGAACCAAATTTAGCTTGTTGTTGAGTGAAATTTGAGATTAGGATATCAAATCCTATCTCTTGCATGAACTTTAGGGATTAATTCCCAAACCATAGTGCACCAATAAATTCTGAAAACCCATTTTAAAATTTATAATAAAAACTCAGCCCGACGGTTAGGCAAACTGCGCGGGGAGTTGTAACCATCCCTATGTGAATGAGCAGCTTTGACTGGCGGTTACGATCCTCCTCCCGTCGGTTCGGCTTAACAACTGGCGGTACAACAAATCCAACACAGTCTTGATACTTGTCACATGGTGTTCCGACTTCCGACACGGTTTTGGAGCTGGCAGCTAGCGGCTAGCGCTTTAACTATGTGGGAGTTTATTAAAGTTTTATTTACAATGTTTAAAAACTTTAACACCCGAACCCTTTACATATGTTTATGCCAAGGTTTTAAACCCCCGCTATGATCCGGACCATTTTAAAAGGTTTATGATATAAGGTTTCATAATATAGCTTTATGATATAGTTTTTAAAACTATATATGTTCAACCATCTGAATCTTTGTTTTATACAAGGTTTATGGTATTAATATATTTCATGACTCCGAACCTTATAAAAGGTTTTTGTGATAGGTCTTAAACATTGCGCTAGGGATTTTAGACTTAGGATATGAGTTTTTAACATATATTTAGAGTGATTTAGACCTTTAGGATTAGGCTTTAGGTGATCATTTAGGTTTTTGATGATGAGGATAGGATTTTAGGACTAAGGTATTAGGGTTTTAGGTCTAGGTATAAATTTCAACCTTAGAATTTCATAATGTCCTTTTTAACCTTAGTTTAGGATTAAAAACCCTTTACATCATATTACAAATGACAACCATGACACTGAAGGAGCTTCCATTGGCGATTTGATGATTCCGAAGACTGAACTGGACGTCGAATTGCTGGAGTTAACTTGGAACTCTGCCGATCTTGTACGGATCAAGATCCTCCTAGATCAAGGATTTGGAAGAGTGCTATGGAGTTTAGGTTTGTGGGAGAATTAGCATTGGAATGGAACAAGTATGTGAAAATTATTTGTCAAAGTGATATTTCTTTATCAGAGGAAAATGATAAGTGGATTTGGAGAAGGAATCTGGTGGACGAGAAGGTGACAATCAAATTAACTTATTTGGTGTGTGAGGAGAAAGAGGTATTGGAATCTAGCTGCAGATGGTTGAAAGAGATCTTGAAATGGCATTGCCATTTAAAAATCAGATTGTTTATTTGGATGGCCTATCATAATAGAATTCTAACGACAGAAAATCTCCAAAAAAGAGGCTAGTGTGGTCCTAATTGGTGTTTTATTTTCCAGAGAGATGGGGAAATTATAGATCATCTATTCATCCAATGTCCATTTAAAACAAAGATTTGGTCTGAGATTTTTGCTAGCTACAATTTCCCACCCTTTCTTGGATACCATACCTTTTCAGGGTGCTTATAGGTATGGTTAGAGAAAATGAGGAAGCCAAATTGCTTTGAACTTCCATTTAATGTTGTATGGACCATTTGGTTACATTATAATTGGGCGACTTTTGAAAATATGAAATCATCTTTAGGCCTCATAGTTTCAATAATCAAAAGCATTTTTAAACTGGCATGGGCACAACTAAGAGTAAAGAAAATGAAGGGTCCACTACTTGATTCTCCCATTCCATGGGGTTTTTTTGATGGCTCGAGTTGCTCCTCAATAGAAAATTGTGGGGAAGGGATGATTTTGTTTATAAATCAAAATCATTGGTTCAAACTTTTCCTAGTGGAGGGAAGGGGGAAAACAATTTTGCTAAGTTATTGTGTTTGTGGGGCATTCTGGCATTTGGATCCAAACTGGGGATAAGGTCCTTACAAGTTTTTAGAGACTCACAGGTTGTCATTAACTGGTTTAATTCAGAAGGCGGATTGGAGTGGTTCCTTCTTCATCCTTGGAAGCAGAAGATCAAAGACCTACATGAGAGCTTTCTGGAGCTCAGGATTTTTCATATTCATAGTTATCATACTAGGCTTCTAGAATTTTGTTCTAAGGATGTTGTGCATTTGGATTTGGGTGTTTTGAGTGTAAAGGAGATACTTGGGGAGTTTTTGATAACTTCCAAAGTATTTTTGTTATTCTAACTCTTATTTTTGAGACATTTGTGCCATTGCAGACGAGATATTGTTAGAATACTTTTTGTATGCTCTAAGATGTCATAAATCACAATTTTTTGACAAAAATTAACTTGAAAATTGAATTGTCTTTGTATACTTTGATTCTAATATGAATAGCAAGTATACAATTTTTTTTTGAAAAAAATAATAATCAGAGATGAAATCCACAAAATTCAAATAATTTAAAAATTATAAATATTTAAAAACTTTTTATAACAATAAAAATATGCAAATACGATTTTAATAATGGAAATGTTTTTAAATAATGCAAAAATCAAGTCATCAAATCTTTTCCATCCAAATGGGTGGTGTCACGCCCCCAACCTTTGGTTCCCCTTTGGTAGGCTGTGTAGCACTGGTTGAATGCCTACTTTTTCTTTTCGACATTTTCCGGATTACGCCTCTTTATTTTCAAGTGTTAATATTCACTTCATTAAGTTATGTTTTTGCGGAATAAAAACATACAACGTCTCAGAAATATGCAATGGAACAATTTATAAGTATAACTTAATGATTTTGCAGAATAAAAACATACAACATCTCATAAATATGCAATGGACCAATTTATAAGTATAACAACAATTTTATAATTGATATATAAAAATATGCAAGCTATTTTTATACAGGTTGTGAACCTGTTTTTACATAGCAAAACGTTCACGACTCAACCCTTGGACAGTTCTGCTGTGCACGCTGATCGGGAGTTACACGACTCGACCCTGCTACACATAGTTGTCGTCGCAACCCGCAACACGACTCGACCCTTGTCGCCGAATGCCCTACATGCGGTCACGAGTCACTCACCCGAGTCGACCCGGACGCTGCCAAGTCTTCTGCCCGTTGCACGTTGCATGTGACCGCACCAACTGCAGACTCGACCTGACCTGTATCACCCATCGTTGTGTTTATGTGTGAACCACCCGCACTGCGGGCTCATTCGCAACGCGACACCCGACCGAACCGCAAACCCGTCTGTTTACTGAACTTCAATGTCCATGTTGGATGACTGAATTTGATGCCTTAGCTCCTCCACCCGTCATTTTATTTATACACGACTCAACCTCCATTGTGTGGCGTGTTGGGGGCTCTCGGTGGACCCAAGCCAACCCAACACTCGCTCTCTACATACGTGAACTTCCATTACAACACGGGCCCAACTTTTGGCTATAAAGAAACGATATGTCCGCTGCTCCATTTTGTCACTCGGTCACCGCTGCTACAATGCGACGAAAGTTCCGCCAACGTTATGAAACGTTGCTCGGTTACTGTTCTTCTCTCACTCGTTCGCCAAATCATTATAATGTCATGTCCCTTTGGCTGTTGTGCGACGATGTGCCCATAACATCGCAAGGTGCCCAAATTTACCCAAGGTGCTCACGAGCGCGCCTGTCACCATGGTGCGCACCCTTCCAACCATTTGCTCATGTGCACCCGAATCACCCGATTCGTGGGATGAAAAATCGTGGGACTGACATAATCCCCCACCTTGAGTCATTGTCGTCCCTGGAAATCCACTAGACCTCATAAACTAATCATCAAAATCTAATCTCCTTTCGCCAAAAATAGAAGAAAAGAAAGATCAACACCTTAGAATTCAACCACTTCGAGGGGGCAACCTCTTTTACATTACATAAATGAATAATTCTTCGATGATAAAAATGACAAAACCTCCTTCTATATATATGAGTCCATGGGGTCACAATATAATCCTAGCCGACCTAACAATAATAATGTAAGGGCACAATAATAACAATATTGGGGTTACAAGGGTACAACAATAAAAATAAGGGGGCTACACTAATAACAATAAGGGACTAAACTAGTAATATAGGGACCTAACATGCCCCTTTCCTTCAACAAAGTGTTCTCCTCAATGCTTAAGTAGCTTTGGGTGCTTCTGTATAAAGTTCTCATCCTCCCATGTAGAATCTTTAGTGGGTAAGTTCTTCCACTTGATGAGATACTCTAAAATTGATCGATTTCGTAGCTATCGAGTTCTGGCTTTCGTGATTGTTTCAGGTTCCAATATGATTTTTCCTTCCTCATCAATTTTTGGAAATATTGTTTGAACTAGATTTTTTTCACCTATAACCTTCTTTAAGCATGAAACATAGAAAATTGGATGCACTCGCGAAGAAGCAGGAAGCTCCAATTTGTATGCCATAGTACCAATATTTTGCAACACCTTGTAAGGACCATAGTACTTTGGCGATAGTTTATTATCCTTCTTAGCTTTCTTGAGGGACATTTGTTTGTATGGTTGTAGCCATAAAAATACCCAGTCTCCTACATCAAAACTTCTCTCACTCTGATGTTGATCTTCCTGTTGTTTCATTTGATTTTGTGCCAAATTTAGGTTATCCTTTAAGAGTTGGAGAACTTCTTGTTGATGCTCGATGTGATGTTCCACTGCGTGAACCTTAGAATTTTCTCTTAAAGATGATGTGAAGGAAAATGGATGATATCCATAAAGTGCCATAAATGGGGTCATTTTTTCTGCAGTATGGAAGGAAGTGTTATACCGCCATTCAGCGAGAGGTAACCACTTGACCCATTGTGTTTGTTTATCATATACAAAACAACGAAGATATCCTTCCAAACATTTATTAACTATCTCAGTTTGACCACTGGATTGAGGATGATAAGATGAGCTATGAGCTAGTTGAGCACCCAAACAAGAAAATAACTCCGTCCAAAAATTTCCAGTAAAAATGGGATATGTGTTGCTCACAATAATCTTTGGGTTTCCATGTAGCTTTTGAATTGTGTCCATAAATGTAGTAGCAATTGTACTTGCTTTAAATGGATGAGATAATGCACAAAAGTGGGCATACTTGGTAAGCCTATCAATTACCACCATGATGACACTCTTTCCTTCGACTTAATTAAAACTATGATAAAATCTATTGAAATATCCTCCCAACGTTGAATTGGAATGGATAAAGGTTGTAGAAGACTCAGGGTCTTAATTGTCTCAACTTTATTTTGCTGGAAAACCAAAAATTCCGCCACAAAATTTTGAATATTAGATTTAAGGCCATCCCAAAAAAAATCTTTCTTCACCCTGTGGTAAGTTTTTAAAAATCCTAAGTGTCCTCCTAAAGGAGAAGTGAGCAATTCCAAAAGAATATTTTGTTTTGGTTGGGAATTTGATGCAGCAAGGCTGCAAATTTTCATAATATGCAGACTTGTGGGTTATGGGCCCACGAAATGGACTAGATCGTCCTCTATGCAGCAATGATGTTCTTCTCGAATTCACCTTGGTTCGCTATTCTTGATCTTCAAGCAATCGGGTCCACTCACATTCTAAATTATCAGGAGGGAATATGAACCATCCGATACACAAATCTAATTCCAAACAGCCATTCAACACTGGATTATAATTATTTGTCCATCTCCCTCAATAATCCCACGCGCTAACTCCTCTTCCAAAATTCATATGAGTCGTCGAACTCTGTCTTAGATCGCTCTCTTATTCTCAATGCATATATATACAATGGGGGTTACACACACAATTCACGCAATCACACATGATTTATAAACCATGGTTAAAACAAGTCATAATAAATACAGAGTTACCCAATATTCATTAGAATCGAATTTGATTATAGTACTATAGCCTCTATGGGACTGAACACACACTCGCCCTGGCATTACATTGCATCGGGCATCTCCCTTCTAAGCACTCACACTTAAAATATATATTACCTCAATACAATTTAAGGATCAACTCTTTTGAGATCCATTCTATTCTAAGATCTCTCACATCCCTCAAAATCTGCTTAAGATAACAAATTACAAACAAACTCAATCAGATTGGAGGAAATCTCGTCCTCAGGTCATGCTTTCTCCTTTGGAAGGCTCCAAAATTTGATTTTGACTTGGGGGTTGATGCTCCTACATCAGACTCTCGAGGTACAAATTTTTTTTGACCTCCTGGTCATATGCCTTCTTCTTCTTTTCGTAACAGCACTCGTGAGTTGCAACAAAACCTCTGCGGTGTTAGCCCCCTGTAATTTTTTTACAGGCAAAGTAGGGGGCTAAATTGTTTCTGAGCCTTCAAGGAATGCATCTCCCCTGAAGACACATCATCCTTGAAGTCTCCTGTGCCTTTTCCTTTTATAAAATCCCCTCTGCTGATCCCCATTATAAAGCCTCTCTGGTTGTGACAAATTGTGTTTCCAAAGGCCTATATTTATCCCTTGTATCCCTGCAAAATGTCCCTTTTTCAACCCTTTTCCCCCCTTTGTTAAAATCCCCCATTTTACCTCCTAAACTATCCCCAAATCCTCCTTAAACCTGCTAAGTCACTTTCTTTCCCCTCTCCAAACCTTTAAAAACCCTTATTGCCTCTACCGTTACCCTTCCCTGGCCTTGAATCTCACTAAAAATGGGCCAAAAAACCATGTTTTCCATACATATGGGTCCTAGCCCCTTTCGACCAAGCCCCTTGTATCTTTTCCTCCATGTGACCCAGCGCCATGACCAGGTACCAGGGTAGGAAGCGCTTATCTCATATGTTCATTGGGCGCGTTTTCAATCATTGATCTAAACAGAATGGACGGTGATCGCCGCCCCGTAGCAACCATCGTTCAACCCGTTCACCGCCCGATCAAAGATCCGCTGTCCATTTGAGTGATGATCCGACGATCCATATTCTCCCGTCCGCCTGTGGTCCCCGCACCCGAGCACTGTCCAAAACCGCCGGTCTCCATCGCACCGCGTTTGGAGGTCAGACGATATTTTCATTTTCGGAGCGATTCCATACATCATCCGACGCGTGGCATCAGTACGGCCTGAAAACCACCCTCCCATCGCGCATTAAAGTTCATCCATGGATGCTGAGCGATATCACTGTGCGTCATCCGATCTGGGGTGGGCAATCCAACAACGATCACTCCACGAAGCTGCGCACGCAATAATCCATGGCCACCGTACCCCGGGCCCACCGTCCATCGCCCTTCGATGCGTTCCCAGCCGTTGATCTCCTCCTGAGATCGGACAGTCCAGATTCAAACTCAGCCCGCCATTGTTTTTTGCTGCCATGTCTCTCATTCCACGTGTTTCCACCCGCCCTCCATATATATTCGTTCAAACGATAATTTTCGAAGGTTTTCATTTAAATCTGCTGCACTCCGCCAAATTTCACCATTTTCCACCGTTCGCTGCATTATTCCACCATTTCACCAGCTGCACGGCCATTTTCATCATCCGCACTGCATCCACCACCCCCATTCATTGTTTTCTTAACTTGTTTTCGTATTTTGCAGGTTTATCAGGTGGTAAAACCCGCCATGGTCCATACGCACTATTATTATGGCACAGAACGCAGGAAAGGCCATGTGCAGAGGCTGAAATTATGAAAAAAGCCTGGGAAGGAGCCATGACAAGATGTGTACTCAAAGAACAAAGCTAAAAACTCTATCAAACCTTTCGGAACCATTTAAAGCACAGATTTCACAGTCAGAGGCAATTGTGGAAGCGACAAAGAGTATCAGTGCATAAGCAGAGCATTTAAGGCCTGTAATTGTAGATTTTGAGCCTTAAGCCAATTATTAGAAGGTGAAGGTACCAGATTGAAGGCATCATATCACACAGAGGGTACAACGCACATAAATTAATGTGTATCAGTGTCACCATCAGCAGAATGTTCCTACCCAAGAAAGGACGATGTGCCCATACAGTTCTCATCCTATGCCGTGTTCTAGAGAGATTTTCCAGCCCTGAAAACAGTCCTATGCTACCAGCGCATTAGTTATGTAGCATGGCAGACCCTAGCATCATTATTATGCCTTTTTGTGCAATTCACCAGAACACTGCAGCAAGTACATCATATACATACCTGGAAGTAAATTACAACCTGACGAAGACCATTCTTCTCATCCAAAGAGTACCAGAGATAAATGCCCTGAATTTAAACAGAATGGGCTTCGGCCTTCTTTCTTCTCTGATTTTTAATGCTTCATTTAGTTTTTCACCTACCTTCTCTGCTCCACTCAAGCTATAAGAATCCCAGAGAACATATGGTAAAAGGTTGTTGTTCGGCTGTTGCTGTTGTAGTTAGAGGGATTCAGTTTTGACTGTTAGAACAATCTTGGGAGGGATTAGCAGAGTAGTTTTTATGTAGTAGGTTGGGAGGAGAAGTTTGGATTGTATTCAGCCCTTGAGCTCAGAGTATGTGACTGGTTTTGCATCAATTAATCAAGCACATTTCACAAGATCCTGGTCTATTATTATTGGTGATGTTTTTCTAACACCGTTTATTACATTTTCATGCTGTTTCATTTTCTACTGGCTTGCATCAGAAATATAGCATAGGATTTACCCTTGTTAGGTACCCTATGTTTCTGCTCTCCTTGCCTTTAATTTTTTCTGCTGATAGTGAATCTAAGAGTAAATTCAGCTAATTTAACCAGTGTAGTGGTTCCAGCTGCTGCTAGTTGATGTATGAATTCGTGGTTTGCCGCTTGGATGTTTCTTGTTGGTGTCAAAGCATTGAAGGTTCAAAGTCCTTCTCTAATCTACAGACCCTGGCTCTGTTAAAATTATCTCTGTTTTCCCTTGGAGCATGCTAAAGCTGACATGGAGTTAAATGACCTCTGGTCCGATCTCTAAGCTGCCCCTTTGTCCCTCCTTCGAAAGCTGCCTTTGAGTATGTCCAAGCAGGTCTGGAGTTAAATGACCTATGACCTGGTCTATAGACAGAAATAGGGTGTCTTTCCTTCTTTCACTTTCAATCCTTAATGTTCCATCCCACCATCTATCTAAAAAGATCCTTTAGTGTAGATGACTCGCCCTCTGAAAGCCTTGGCTAGTTGTTTCAAGTAATTCTCCTTTCATGACTCCATAGCCCAATGGATGACACTTTCTTGACCTATCCCCTTTGCTGAAACATCCTACTGCTTTGTTCCTTTCCTCCCATTACCTTCTCAGTCTATGATCTCATGACCAATCAAGCAACCAAGCAACCAAATCATTTTAAACCCCCTTTGTGCTTCATACCTAGCCTAATATCTCATTTTGAGCTTTCAAAGATATATCATTCTTTGTTTTATGGAGAAACCCCTCTTCGGGTCCAGGAGGGCTAGATCCTAGGGCCCCAAAGTGGTTATGATGTTGTCTCATCTTTTGGTCTTGCCAATCTGGCCAAAACATGGGAACCCCAACATAATGGCGACTCCGCTGGGGAAGAGACCACTTTGCCTCTAGATTGGCATCTCATTTCTGATGGTGGACAACATCCTGCTTCAAACATTCATATACTTCCACCTGGCAACTCCACACTCCATAACTCTCAAAGACTCCACTGGAGGAAGAACCTGAAATATGGCCAGACCTCATAGAAGGATAGAACACATGGGTTGTATTTGGTTTAAATAATTCATTGTTTTTGTCTACCACTATGTTATGTCCTACTTTAAGCCTAATCAAGTGTAAAAAGATGAGACCCACAATGAGTATGGGAAATATCTCAAGCCTCAGTCTTCAGACCACGAGCAGACCTGTACTTCTGTGAAGAACCTGGTGGAACAAGAGGCTCATGTTGTATTTCCCACCCCTAAATAAACTTCAAGCAGCCATAAGCCCATTTTTACACCACCTACACCTACAAAGGTCATAGATCGATATAAGCCTCTGGTTTTACCTCTTATCTTCCAACCCCTTCCTTCAAAACTTATAAACCATCTGCCTCTTTTTGATGGAGAAAATAAAAGGGCCACTGCCGAAGAACATGTTCAAAACCTTGAGGATTTACTTGAATTGTATGAAATAGAAGAAGATGATGTGTGCATTAGAATTTTTTTCTTTTCATTACAAGGAAATGTTAAGAGATGGCTCAAAGGCCTTCCAGTGGCAAGCATTTTCAGCTTTCATCAATTTTCTCAAGTTTTCCTTGATAAATGGGCAGCCCCTAAGAATGCTCTCCTCATCCTAGGAGAGTATCAAAATTTGAAAAGGCAGCCAGGAGAGACAGTACAATAATTTTCAGCCAGGTTCAACAAGGTATATCATGTAATGCCTTCTGATATAAAACCACCTCTAGGATGGGCCCTAGTGCAATATCTGAGTTCTTTTGACCCCGAGGTGGATTTCCATATAAGATAAAGAGAACCTTTGAGCCTGGAGGAAATGTAGAATATAGCAGTCACTGTCAAATACAACATAAAGTGCAGGGAGGAAATATTAAAAGCAGCAAAGAAAGACCAGACAGAGCAAATAGCGCAGATCTCTTTAGAGAACAAGCTGGAAAGATTGATAGAGACTGCCAATACCCTGCTGAGCACATAAGAGGAAGAATATGAGGCTGAAACCAGAAATGATGATTGGAAGAGACCTACTCCTTGTCCTCAAGAAAGACAAATCAGATCACTGCAAGATGGAAGCAGCATGCCAAGCATGTATGATGAACAAGAGTTTGAATCAGAAAATGAACTTGCAGAATATTTTGAAGAAAAACTTGCCGAGAGTCCTGAAGATTTGATGGGTGACGTTGCTTATAATTATGATTTATCTAATGATGATTTGTCTGATGATGATTTTCTCCAAAGGGAAACTGAGCTTACAGAGCCATCATTAGTAGATTCATGGAAGGAAGATCACGACCATCAACTCCAAGAAAATGATGAGCTAATGCAGGCCATCTATGATACTGATGGAGAAAGCGTTGAAAACATGACAACAGATGAAGATTCATTGAATCTTCTCTCTGCTTTATATCCGAACACCAGTTATGCTTGCCAAGAGGATGGAGGCCAGTAGTTCTTCAGCGCAGAGGACAAGGAGGAAAAAGATGAAGAAAATATTGAGCGAAATGAATATCCTGAGCCTTCTCCCAAAAGGATTAAGGTAATCAAAGAAGCCCCCGCTCAAAGATGTGTTGATTTTTTCACAGAGTTCAGTCTGTTTCAGCAGAACCAGACTGCATTACTAGAGGACAGCACAGTCGAATATAATGAGCCCTATAGCTCAAGTTGCAGTGAAGATGAGCGAGATCTCATTTCCCACAGGCATCTTTGTCTTGATCCAGAGGAAGAAGAGGTATTCCTGGTTTATGCTCATCTGCCAAATACTCCCAACCAGGAAAAGGAGAAGTGTGATTATAGAGGCCTCATTGCAGATGCAATGATTGAAACTGCCCCGGATGCAGACAACCTACCAGTCATGGGAGGCTTTGAAGGAAAAAATGTTCATCATGTTTTTGTTGATCCTATGGCAGAATACATGGAGGCCCTGATTGGCTCAGCCCCTCAAGCATTAATCTTTTGCAAGAGCTAGTTACATCAGAGGTGGTCACCACGGCTGGTGGCCTCAGTTTTGAAGATCCACATGCAGAGCATCCTACGGTTGTCTCTGATGAGCAGTCAGTCCTTCTTCCCCTTTTTGCTATTGCTTGACTGGCTGCATTGGCATTATTGTATCACCTAGAGTGCCAGAGATTCCCAGTTAGAGTAGGGTAGGTAGGAAGTCTGAAATAAAGCTCAGCCTGTGAGCATGTAGTTAGTTGTTTTAATTTCTGCAAGGTCCAGCAAGTCAGACAGTCTAATCCTGGCTTGACTGTTTTAAATTTTTGTCTTAGAATGTAGAGAAGAAATCTACTAGACAGTGTAATCCTAGCAGATGTAGTTTAGGTAGAGAAACATATGAGACCAACAGTCTAATCTGGTCTCATGGAGTGATAAGGGTAGATTTAGAATAGGTTTATTTTTCTGTTTATAAAATAAATGATGTAAAGGGTCTGCTAGTCCAAATGCACCCTGGAAGAAAAAATGCTAGGATTGTAGGATGGGTAGGTAGACTGTTTGAGAATTTTTCTGATTTGATGTCTTCACAGTTTGTGGCAGTTGATCCAAGAGAAGAAAAGAATGAGTCAAGTACCAGGCATCTGGCCTACACCAAAGATTTATCCTCTGAATTCTTGACTCCTTCAAGAAGAAGCCATCCCCATGTGGAGCCACTGTTAGCCCCCTGTAAATTTTTGACAGGCAAAGTAGGGGGCTAAATGATTTTTGAGCCTTCAAGGAATGCATCTCCCCTGAAGACACATCATCCTTGAATTCTCCTGTGCCTTTTCCTTTGATAAAATCCCCTCTGTTGATCCCCATTATAAAGCCTCTCTGATTGTGACAAATTGTGTTTCCAAAGGCCTATATTTATCCCTTGTATCCCTGCAAAATGTCCCTTTTTCAACCCTTTTTCCCCCTTTGTTAAAGTCCCCCATTTTACCTCCTAAAATATCCCCAAATCCCCCTTAAACCTTCTAAGTCACTTTCTTTCCCCACTCCAAACCTTTAAAAACCCTTATTGCCTCTACCGTTACCCTTCCCAGGCCTTGAATCTCACTAAAAATGGGCCAAAAAACCATGTTTTCCATACATATGGGTCCTAGCCCCTTTCAGACAAGCCCCTTGTATCTTTTCCTCCACGTGACCCAGCGCCATGACCAGGCGCCAGGGCAGGAAGCGCTTATCTCATATGTTCATCGGGTGCGTTTTCAATCGTTGATCTAAACAGAATGGACGGCGATCGTCGCCCCCGCAACAACCATCGTTCAACCCATTCACCGCCCGATCAAAGATCCGTCGTCCATTTGAGCGATGATCTGACGGTTCATATTCTCCCGTCCGCCTGTGGTCCCCGCGCTCGAGCACTGTCGAAAATCGCCGGTCTCCATCGCACCGCGTTTGGAGTTCAGACGGTATTTTCATTTTCGGAGCGATTCCATACATCATTCGACGCGTGGCAACGGTACGGCCGGAAAACCACCCTCCCATCTCGCATTAAAGTTCGTCCGTGGACGTGGAGCGATATCGCTGTGCGTCATCCGATCTGGGGCGAGAAATCCAATTGCGATCGCTCCACGAAGCTACGCACACAATAATCCATGGCCATCGTACCCCGGGCCCATCGTCCATCGCCCTCTGACGCGTTCCCAGCCGTCGATCTCCTCCTGAGATCGGACGGTCCAGATTCAAACTCAGCCTGCCATTGTACCATGCTGCCACGTCGCTCATTCCACGTGTTTCCGCCCGCCCTCCATATATATTCGTTCAAACGATAATTTTCGAAGGTTTTCATTTAAATCTGCTGCGCTCCGCCAACTTTCACCATTTTCCACCGTTCGCTGCATTATTCCACCATTTCACTAGCTGCACGACCATTTTCATCGTCCGCACTGCATGCACCACCCCCATTCATTGTTTTCTTAACTTGTTTTCGTAATTTGCAAGTTTATCAGGTGGTAAAACCCGCCATGGTCCATACGCACTATTATTATGTCACAGAACGCAGGTAAGGCCGTGTGTAGAGGCCGAAATTATGAAAAAATCCTGGGAAGGAGCCATGACAAGATGTGCATTCAAAGAACGGAACTAAAAACTCTTTCAAACCTTTTGGAACCATTTAAAGCACATATTTCATAGTCAGAGGCAATTGTCGAAGCGGCAACGAGTATCAGTGCATAAGTAGAGCGTTTAAGGCCTGTAATTGCAGATTTTGAGCCTTAAGCCAATTATTAGAAGGCGAAGGTACCAGATTGAAGGCATCATATCACACAGAGGGTATAACACATAGAAATTAATGTGTATCAGTGTCACCATCAGCAGAATGTTCCTACCCAAGAAAGGACGATGTGCCCATACAGTTCTCATCCTATGCCGTGTTCTAGAGAGATTTCCCAGCCCTGACAACAATCCTATGCTACCAGCGCATTAGTTATGTAGTATGGCAGACCCTAGCATCATTATTCTGCCTTTTTGTGCAATTCACCAGAACATTGCAGCAAGTACATCATAGACATACTTGGAAGTAAATTACAGCCTGACGAAGACCATTCTTATCATCCCAAGAGTACCAGAGATAAATGCCCTGAATTTAAACAGAATGGGCTTCGGCCTTCTTTCTTCTCTGAGTTTTAATGCTTCATTTAGTTTTTCACCTACCTTCTCTGCTCCACTCGAGCTATAAGAATCCCATAGAACATATGGTAAAAGGTTGTTGTTCGGCTGTTGCCGTTGTAGTTAGAGGGATTCAGTTTTGACTGTTAGAACAGTCTTGGGAGGGATTAGCAGAGTAGTTGTTATGTAGTAGGCTGGGAGGAGAAGTTTGGATTGTATTCAGCCCTTGAGCTCAGAGTATGTGACTAGTTTTGCATCAATTAATCAAGTACATTTCACAGGATCCTGGTCTATTACTATTGGTGATGTTTTTCTAACACTGTTTATTACATTTCCATGCTGTTTCATTTTCTGCTGGCTTGCATCAGAAATATAGCATAGGATCTACCCTTGTTAGGTACCCTATGTTTATTCTCTCCTTGCCTTTAATGTTTTTTTTCTGATAGTGAATATAAGAGTAAATTCAACTAATTTAACCAGTGTAGTGGTTCCATATGCTGCTAGCTGATGTATGAATTCGTGGTTTGCTGCTTGGATGTTTCTTGCTGGTGTCAAAGCATTGAAGGTTCAAAGTCCTTCTCTAATCTACAGACCCTGGCTCTGTTAAACTTATCTTTTTTTTCCCTTGGAGCATGCTAAATCTGACCTGGAGTTAAATGACCTTTGGTCCGATCTCTAAGCTGCCCCTTTGTCCCTCCTTCTAAAGCTGCCTTTGAGTATGTCCAAGAAGGTCTGGAGTTAAATGACTTCTGACCTGGTCTATATATAGAAATAGGGTGTCTTTCCTTCTTTCACTTTCAATCCTTAATGTTCCATCCCACCATCTATCTAAAAAGATCCTTTAGTGTATATGACTCGCCCTCTGAAAGCCTTGGCTAGTTGTTGCAAGTAATTCTCCTTTCATGACTCCATAGCCCAATGGATGGCACTTTCTTGACCTATCCCCTTTGCTGAAACATCCTGTTGCTTTGTTCCTTTCCTCCCATTACCTTCTCAGTCTATGATCTCATGACCAACCCAGCAACCAACCAACCAAATCATTTTAAATCCCCTTTGTGCTTCATACCTAGCCTAATATCTCATTTTGAGCTTTCAAAGATATATCATTCTTTGTTTTATGGAGAGACCCCTCTCCGGGTCCAGGAGGGCTAGATCCTAGGGCCCCAAAGTGGTTATGATGTTGTCTCATCTTTTGGTCTTGCCAATCTGGCCAAAACATGGGAACCCCAACATGCGGTAGCAAGTATCCTCCTTGCTACACGATACCTCACTAAGCTTCTCTCCTCTGAGCTCAGTCTTTTGGCATCTCTCTGGTTTTCTCCTCTGGAACCATTGATCACTCCTTGCTCTAGGCTGCTGCAATCTTCTCACCTTCCTCTGCTGCTACCTACACAAAATACCTACACAAAATATAAAAACCACATGCTTACCAATCGTCAATAAATTTTCACCTCCTTCCATTGCATGCAAAATCTTCTTCTGCTTTGATACCACTTGATAAAGCAAGGCTGCAAATTTTCACAATCTGCAGACCTATGGGTTATGGGCCCACGAAATGGACTAGATCATTCTCTATGCAGCAATAACGTTCTTCTTGAATTCACCTTGGTTCGTTATTATCTATCTTCAAGCAATCGGGTCCACTCACATTATTAAATTCCCGGGTGGGAATATGAACCATCCGATACACAAATCTGATTCCAAACAACCATTCAACGCTGGATTATAATTATGTCTCCATCTCCCTCAATAATCCCATGAGCTAAATCCTCCTCCAAAATTCATATGAGACGTCAAACTCCGTCTTATAGCGATCTCTTATTCTCAACGCATATATATAGAATGGGGGTTACACACACAATTCACGCAATCACACAAGATTTATAAACCATGGTTAAAACAAGTCATAATAAATACAGAGTTACCCAATATTAATTGGAATCGAATTTGATTATAGTACTACGACCTCTGTGGGCCTAAACACACACTCGCCCTGGTATTACATTGCATCCAGCCTCTCCCTTCTAAGCACTCACACTTACAATATATATTACCTCAATACAATTTAAGGATCATATTTTTTCAGATCCGTTCTATTTTAAGATCTCTCACATCCCTCAAAATCTGTGTAAGATAACAAATTAAAAAAAAAAATCAATCAGATTGGAGGAAATCTCATCCTCATGCCATGCTTTCTCCTTTGGAAGGTTCCAAAATTCTATTTTGACTTGGGGGGTTGATGCTCCTGCATCAGAATTCTTACAAAGGAATCATTTTTCCAACTAAATGTATCAGATGTACTAGGATCTTGCTGCAACTTTTGAATGAGTGTCCACACTTATTCATCCTTCTTCCATTCATCCCTTGCTTCGGTTATCCAATCTGGTTGGATAATAGAAATGGCACAAAGCAATGCTTCCACCTCTTCATCCTTTCTTGAGAGTGCATCTGCAACAACATTTAGCTTCCCTTTTCTGTAGATGATTTCAAAGTCATAACCCAACATCTTTGTGACCCATTTTTGTTGTAGAAATTTATAAACACAATAATGTATTTCCAGATTCTCCTGATCTAACAAATTAATCTTATGTTAAATACAAAATCCTTCCACTTAATTCTTTGCGAAAATTAAATCGCCAATTGCAAAACACATATGAAGCAAAATCAATCCCACATAACAAGATGTTTTACCGGGAAAGCTTAAAGCTAAAAACCCCAAATATCATATATTATGTATATCAATGGAACATGTAACAATCTCATACAAAGATCAGCTCATAGAGCTCTCATTACAATATACAATTGTCACACACTGTCATGCAGAAATTTGCATATCTATGCACCAATTTCTATCTCTGTCTTGCCTCCACTACCACAATCCCTTTGATGAAGAAGATCCTTGAATGAATTCGATCTTGCCTTGCTTGCACTACCAATCCCTCATTGGCATCTCCAATGTATGTGTAGATGCATTGAGCTGCATCACTATAGTCTGTATTGATAGTCCATCTCATCCTTTCACTATCTCACTCCAAGGTCTCACTTGGATCGGCATACAGTAGTTAAATGATGTATTTATTGATTTACCAAGTAACACTTTACTTGTGAATTAATTAAATAATTAATTTACTCATCTTTCACTAGTGTATATTTAGTTTCAACTAGAAAAACTAAGCTTAACTCACTTAACTGAGTTAAACGAAATAACAACTCATATAACTACTCTTCCAACTCTGTTACAACTCTGCGAAAATCAGTTGCAATGAAGTCTTCCATGCATGAGTCACCAACCACCCTAGGAATTGCGTGATTCCTTCAGCACACAGATGTGCCACATCTGTTCACTGAAATAAAATGCTCCAAGAGAATAAGTTACTATTTATTGTCTGATTATTATTAAGGGCTAATAATAATCTACATGCATTCTATTTTTAGATTAGCTATCTATAAATAGACTTTGCCCATATTCTAAAAATAGAAATTCATCCAAAGATAGAATTTTCTCAACCATCTAGAATCAACCTCTTGCTAATTTCAAAATATGCTCACCATTTTAAAAATAGACATACACCTAAAAATAGCCCGTGGGCCCCACCTAGTGAAGGTGCTTAATTTTCACTAGGCTCATCATCTTGTTGAATCTCAACACTCCCTCTTAACAAGATAGGGATTATAATTCACCCCGATCCTGTCTCTATGGTATTAGAATTTGCTCCTCATGAGCACCTTCGTCAGAATATCTGCATCCTGATCTTTCGTAGGAATGTACTGAAGCAACATGATCTTCCGTTGCACACAATATATGATATGATGTTACCAGATATCTATATGCTTAGATCTATCATGAAACACATGATTAATTGAGAGTTTAATGTAACTCTGATTGTCAAAATGAATCACTGTAGGATCTAAATGAGAAGCGAACAAACTGATCAGGATCTTCCTCATTCATATAGCCTCACATGAAGCTTGACTTGCTACCATGTATTCTGCTTCTACCGAATTGAGTGCCATAGATCTTTGTTTCATGTTGTACCAAGAAATAGTTGTAGATCTGATATTGAAAACCCCTCCTGATGTGCTTTTTATGTCCGTTGGGCTGCCTGTCCAATCTGCATCCGTGAAGCCATGAAAATTCACCTCATCCTTCTGTCTGTACCATAAGCCATACTTAGATGTGCCCCTGAGATATCTTAGGACATGCTTGCCCACCTTCCAAAAGAGCTTGGTAGGCTTAACCATCGCTTGACTAAGTTAGTTCATCACATAGCATAGGTTTGGTCTTGTATTAACTAAATACATGGCGAACCCACCAACTGTCGATGAACGGTAGCATCCACCACCTCTGTGATCTTAGCATCCTCTTTCATCCAATTTCACGGAAGAGGAGTATCCATGGATTTGCGATCCTCCATGTGAAACTTGCGAGTATCTCAAGGCTTGCCTTGCCTTGAGACACAAACAATTCACCTTCTTGTTGCCATATTTCAGTGATCTGAGATAATAGAAGGAGACCCATATCATGTTAAACTTCTTCCTAGTCCTCCTTGCATGATTGTATCGGTTGCTCATCACCGGTCAATATTAAGATATCAACACAAAGAACAATGATTAAAATCTTACCCTCCACAATTTGGTATAGGTTTGCATCCGCCTCACTCTTGGTGAATCCAAGTCCAGTGAAATAGCTGTTGATCCATGTGTACCAAGCATGGGGTGCTTGCTTCAACCCATACAACGCTCTTTTGAGTTTGCACACATGCAACTCGTTGATGAAGATCTCAAATCCTTCAGGCTGCTCAATGTACACTTCTTCCTCAATGATCCCATTAAGGAACACAATATTCACATCCATCTGATGAATGTGCCAACCAGCCTCTACGGCGAGAGAGCAAAGATGTTCCTTATGGAAGAATATCGTGCGACAGGTGCAAATTTTTCTTCAAAATCAATCCCCTCGATCTGTGAGAAGCCTCGAGCAACAAATGTTGCCTTATACTTCTCAACACTCCCATCAACAACTTGCTTTACCTTGTAGATCCATTTTGAACCTAACACTGATTTATCAACCAACCTTCGAATGATTTCCCAAGCACTGTTTCTAAAAATCGAGTCATACTCCTCCACCATTGCATCTACCCATGTGGGCTCCTACACTACTTCCTGAAAAGAATATGGCTATGTCACAATACATTTTCTCATGAGAGCTATGTATCTAGTATGTCGGTCGGGTATTTGTCTCTTATTACGTGATTTTTGTGAAGTAGGGACTCCTACATTCTCTGTTGCATCAAGCTTTAGTCTCTCAACTTCTGTGGTACGCCTTCTGCCAGTTCTGATGTTTGGCTCTGTGTGAGTGGAATCCTCCACTCCATGATCCTCCTCTTATGGCTGATCCACATATTGAGGCTCATATTTGGGAACAAGTAGTTCCTCCTCTGCATGCAAGTGTAGCTCCCTCTCAAGCGACAACTTCATGGCTTTCTCCTCATTTAATTTTATATCCGTCCGCCTCTGTTCTCATCATTGTTTAGCCCAAACTCCCCACCAAAATAATTATGGGGTGTTTACGTGTACCCCCAAAAATATCCCAACTTTTGGAGTCGGCTCTGACTTCTTTACGCGTTCACGATGCATGAAAATAAAAAGATGAGCCAAAAATCTTTAAATGAGAAAAATCCGGCTTCTTACCAGTAAAGTATTCTTCAGGTGTACTCATGCCAAGTACTCTATGAGGACAACGATTTTTCACATAAACCACAGTGTTGCATGCTTTCGCCCACAGGTGCATTGATAGGCCCTGGTCATGCAACATAACTCGTGCAACACCCATGATCATTCTTTTCTTCCTCTCCCTGACCCCATTCTTCTGTGGGTTATGAGGCGCTATGAGTTCTCTCTGAATTCCTTCTTTGCTACAGAAGCTTTTGAATTCATTCGAGATATATTCACCACCATTATCGCTTCACAGAGCCTTCACTTGCTTCCCCGAATATTTCTACACCAATGCTTTAAACTCACGAAACTTTGAGAATGTTTGATCCTTCTTCCGCATGAAGAATATCCAGCATCTACGAGAATAGTCATAAATAAAAATAACATAATACCTGTGTTTTTCTGTTGAAGCAACCGAGAATGGTCCACACACGTTTGTGTGAATTCTCTCCAGTATCACCGAAGCACGGTTCTCATTTTCATGAAAGGTGGTCTTCACAAACACCCTTGTGCAGCTCCCTTGCAACGTCTATCATAGCAAGTGTACCCTTGGGAAGTCCAGTAGAAATCTGTTGCAAAATCTTCAGGGCGCCATGGTGAATATGGCCCAATCTCCTGTGCCATAATTCTCCCTCATCTCGGCTCACCACTTCTTCTTCTTTGTCGACCATTGCAGCACAGCCATCTACCTCCAGCTTGTAGAGATTCTTGACTCGAATCCCTATCCTCTTGGTTTGACCCGTTGTTTTGTGTTGCAGGAAAGATTTTCCCTCGTTGCAAACAATGTCATAACCTACGTCGCAACATTGCGGCGAGACCAGTTCCACAACGGACACCGCGCTTGTTCCTGCCCATATTATTTCAACGTCGTTTACACTGATCCCTCTCCAGAGTAATGGTTCAATGTCGGTGCATATTGTATCCTACCAATCATCGCCCATCTCTATATGCATTTGGTCTTTCTCCTCCAAGTCTAGACAACTCCTTATGTCCCATCATGTGGAAAGGCACCACTATCAAGATACCACACTGATCCCATTGCGCTTGAAACTAAGAATGCGATCAAGGAGAAATCAAGTTCAAATTGCGAGGCAAGGGCCTTACCAGCTGCAACTCTAACAACCTTCTTGTTATTCTTTTTCTGTGGGCGGTTAGTGGCGAGACGCCCATGTTCGTGACAGTGAAAACACTTCACCTTGGACAAATCCATCTTCTTGGATTTAACCTTGGATTTTGGATGGGATTTCTTCCCCTTCCCTTTCCTCACTTTGGCAGCCAAATAAAAATCCTCTTCATCATCATGTTTTGATGAAGAGCCATCCTTGGTACTTCGCCTTATCTCGTCCTGCACTAGATCCGACCAAATTCGCTCCCAATCCAGCAGTTTCTCAAGCCCATTGACAGAGTCTTGATAACTGTGCCAACTCTTCAGAAGTCCAAGGAGAGCCAAGCTCACCAAGTCATCATCGGCTCTTGTAAATCCCCTCCCCGACTCTGTCCCCTACATTGGAAAAACTTCGTGAGATACTTTGGAATGTTTCTCGCCCTTCTATGTTTGGTTTTGAGTTTATCTTTCGACGCCAACTTCCTATGGTCGTTCTTGCTTTGGAAAAGATAAATGAAAGCCTTCCACATTAAAAATGGAATGGATTTCCGTGAAGGCTTGACCTGTCATAGTGACACTACACACTTTCCAACATAATTCTTCTTTGTCTTTGCTACTTTCTTTTGCTCGGGCGTCGAGTAATTCGAGGCGTCGTCGAAGTGGGCTTAGCAGGAACAATACCTGGCTATCGATGAACTCCTTCAAGCCATTATCTTCAAGCACCGCCTCCATCCTGTCCTTCCAGGCTATGTAGTTCGAGCTGCCCTCGAGTGCATACTCCAACCGCAACTCATTGAAAGCCATTTCAATGTATACTCAACTGTCTCACCAAGAAATTCTTGCAGCAATTTTGAATTGTTCGACACTAGCACAAAACTCAACACCACTTCAATATTGCAATCTCCAGTGATTAACACTGCTCTGATACCATGTAGAAATTTATAAACACAATAATGTATTTTCTCATTATCCTAATCTAACAAATTAATCTTATGTTAAATGCGGAATCCTTCCACTTAATTCTTTGCGAAAATTAAATCACCAATTGCAAAACACATATGAAGCAAAATCAATCGCACATAACAAGATGTTTTACCGGGAAAGCTTAAAGCTAAAAAACCCAACTATCATATATTACGTATATCAATGGAACATGTAACAATCTCATACAAAACTCAGCTCATAGAGCTCTCAGTACAATATACAATCGTCACACACTGTCATACAAAAATTGGCATAAACATGCACCAATTTACTGCCTCCACGACAACACTGACTCCCAGCTACTTGTGATCATGATACGAAGATCCTAAATGAATTCGATGTGCCTTGCTTACTGTACTATATAATCCTCATTGCGGAATCTCAATCTTCTGCATTGTAGATGCATTGGATGCATCACTATAGTCACAACTGATAGTCCATCTCACCCTTTCACCTATCTCTCCACTAGGTCTCCACTGGATCTGACATGCAAGTAGTTAACTGTTGTATTTCTTTAGTTGCAAGTAAGACACTACTTGTGAATTAATTAACTAATTAATTCACTCATCTTTCACTAGTGTATGTTTAGTTACAACTAGCGCAACTAAGTTTAACTCACTGAACTGAGTTAAACTAAATAACAACTCCCATAACTACTCTTCCAACTCTGTTACAACTTGCCACTATCAGTTATAACTAAGTCCTACATGCATGAGTCACCAACCACCCTAGGAATTGCATAATTCCTTCAGCCCACTGACGTGCCACATATGTTCATTGAAATAAAGTGCTCCAAGAGAATAAGTTACTATTTATTGTCTAATTATTATTAAGGGCTAATAATAATCGACATGCATTCTATTTTTAGATTAGCGATCTATAAATAGACTTCGCCCATCTTCTAAAAATAGAAATTCAGCCAAAATTAAATTTTCTCGGCCATCTAAAATCAGCATCTGCTAATTTTAGAATATGCTCACCATTCTAAAAATAAGACATACACCTAAAATAGCTATGAATGCCTTTTGTGAAGGTGCTTAATTTTCACTAGGCTCATCATCTTGTTGAATCTCAACATTCTTGCTCTTTCGAAGATAGTATTTGTTCCAAAAAGTGTTTAATACTATCATGATTAGTTTTTACCTTGAAGTGTCTTCCCATTAGGTAAGGTCGTCATTTCTTTAGTGCATGTAGTATTGCTAACATTTCCTTCTCATAAATAGCTTTCTGTAAATACTTTCCTTTGATTAGATGACTTTCAAAAAAATGGGTCTTCCTTCTTGCATTAAAACAACACCAATTCCATTTCTCGAGGCATCACATTCCACAATAAAGGTTTTTGTGAAGTAGCTAAGACCAGTGCTAGGCACATTGCCTCTTTAAGATGTTCAAAGGCCTTAGTTGCTTCAGGAGTCCATGAAAATGCATCTTTCTTCAATAATGTTGTTAGAGGTGCTACTATTCTCCCATAATTCTTAACAAACTTGCGATAATATCCTGTTAACCTAAGAAATCCTTGCTACTGCTTTATGGTTGTAGGGACTCTCCATTCCTTAATGGCTTTAATTTTTTAGGGTCTACCTTAACACCCTCGTGAGATACAATATGACCCAAATATTCCACCTCTTGTACTCCAAAGAAACATTTGGATGTTTTTGCATATAATTGTTTATCCTGCAATGGATTCGAACACCATTTTGTCAACATGTTGAACATGATTCTTCCAAGACTGTTGTAGATTCGTATATCATCAAAAATACTAGCACAAATTTTCTAAGGAAGGGATTTGAAAATGGAATTCATCAAACCCTTGAAATGTAGAAGGTGCATTGGTAAGGTAAAAAAGGCATGACCAAAAATTCATAATGACCCTCATATGAGTTTGAAACTATTTTAAAGAATATCTTGATCTTCATTCCTAATTGGATGGTATCTTGAACGAAGATCCAACTTGATAAAATAAATTTAGCCATGTAATTCATCCAATAATTCATCAATCACAGGAATCATAAATTTATCTTTAATAGTGAGCTTATTGAGCTCCCTATAAATCTGTAAACATGCACCATGATCCATCCTTCTTGTGCGCCAATACTCTTTGGAGCGAGAGAAATAATTTGACTAGGGTTGGATGCCACTAAAAAAAGCACTACAATTTTTTAATCATATGTTCAATTTCACTCTTTTGGACATAAGGATATCTGTTTGGAGGAACACTTCCTAGAATCAAATGAATAACATGATCACGATCATGAATAGGTGGGAGTCCTTTGGGAGTTTCAAACACCTTGGAATGATTGTCCAATACTTTTTGGAGATCTTGAGAAATAGATGATTTTGATGTCGGAATGTCTAGTGAGCATAATTGTGCAATTACGCCTCGTTGTTCTTTCTTTAGAAGCTTTGTCATGACATTAGAGCTTATTATCCTTCCCGGCTTCCCTTCAATACCCCGTAATTCGACTTCCTTTCCTTTTGAAAAAAAAATCAAGAAAATTTCTTGAAAATTAAAAGCTACCGTCCCCAAAGATTGTAACCATTGTACTCCTAGTACAACATCAGCACCTCCCATAGGAATGGAAAACATTGGACTATTAAATACATATTCCCCCATGGTTAGCTTGATATTATGGCATTTTCCAGAGCAATTTATAGTTCCTCCATTTGCAACCATCACTTGACATTCTAGTGCCGGGTATAGGAAACAATTCAATTCCTTGGCTACCTTACAATGAATAAAATTATGGGTACTACCCGAATCAATCAACACTATTACCTTTTTCTTCTTGATATGTCCTTCTATCTTGAGAGTTTGAGGAGTGGTAATTCTTGCCAATGCATTACACGATATGGTCAGACTCATTTCTTCTTCTTCTAGGGTTGGTTTGTGGTGTATATCATCTTCTTTTGAAGATTCTTGTTCATTTTCTTCCTCCTCTTCACAATCTATGTAAAATAATTTCTTCTCAGCACACTTATGACCTTTAGTGTATTTGCTATCACAAATGTAGCAAAGCCCCTTTGCTATTTTTTCGTCCAATTGTTGTGGTGTCAACCTTGTAGGTTGTGGAAGTCTAGGAGTAGCAACACTTCCATCTTTATAGATGTGAGTGGTAGGCTTCCTTGTCACCATAATTTTACATTCAATTTTTCTTGCCAGCCTTAATGCCTTCTCCAATGAATCAGGTTCCCAAACGCGAACCTCGAATTGGATGTTATCCTTTAAAGTTCCTATGAAGACATCAATCATGTGTTCTTCTAGAATATCAGTTACCCTTATATTCAATTTTTGGAAGCCCTCAATGTGCTCCACCACTAAATCGCTTTGTTTGAGATTTATCAATTGGCTAAAAAAAGTGTTTCTCTTTGTATCCTCATAATGTGCTGTCATTTCCTTCGTAAAAATTGACCAAGTGACAAATTTTTTACGGGAGCAAAGCCATCGATACCATACAAATCTATTTTTTTCTAAATATAAAGTTTCAATGCGTACCTTTTGTGTGTTCTAGACATTACTGAGATCAAAATATTGCTCCATATGTAGTATCCATGTTACAGGATCCTTGCCATCAAACTTCCTCGTATCAATATTTGGAATATGGTGGGTCTTAAATCCAACATTAGAGTTTATGAAATCATGATTAATAATTTTTTTTTTCTCATCATGAGTTTCCTCTACTATCTTTCCGCCATTAGGAATCATTTCTTGTATCAACCTTGTCATCAAACCTTCCATGTATGATTTTAGATCATTCTTCATATCTTTCATGTTGTCTTTCATTTTTTCATCGATATTATCTTCCATGTCATCCATCATAGCTTCCATGCCATCCATCTTATCTTCCATGCCTTTCTTCAAACCATCCATCTTAACTTACACACTGTTAGAGTCGGTATCTTCATCCCTCCGTCAGAGATCAAAATCTCTTTTGTTGCATTTAATTTTAGGTGTTTCATTCAGTTTAGTCCGTTGCATTCCATTAGGAGCATGGATCATCTGACAGAAGGGCCTTGTCATTCATATCCCTCATGTCTTGTACCTGCTGGCCTAGTTCTGTTCATCAAAATCATTTACAGTCATTTACAATCATGTTTGGTCTTTTGGTTGGAAAAGAGTCATTTTAGGGTTTTTAGTCTCATTAGGTCTAGGGTTTAGTCTTCAGAATGTCTAATAATGCAAACAGGCACATGAGGAACCCTCAAATAAGGTCTCAGTGCAAAAAATTTCATCATCATAATGCTTGATAATGATTTTTCTTCAAAACTCTGTTTTGAAGAAAAATCGTCTATTTCATCTTTTGTAATAAATGCAATGTAATTTTCAAAGTTTTTTCAGTTGCAAAGTACTTCAGGCGCAACCCTGGTCACCTTTTCCAAATCTCCATGCCAACCACTCCCTGAAAAAGAGACAAAAGCTTATCATCAGTCCAAAAAATCAAAAGGAGGCAAAACAGAGTTTATTTAAAAAGTGTCAAAGTTCAAACATTACAAAAGTGGGTTTTCAAGAAGCAAAAATTAAAATCTTTGCCATAAAAGATATTTTCATTGTTTCAACAATCCATTTGCATGCCAAGAGATAGCAAGGAGCTAAGGAAAATCGAGGAGGAGCAAAGAAATCGTGGAGGAGTGAAGACTGTGTGTCATTTGCAGAGCGCGGCGCACTGGGCAAGTGTCGCAGCGCATAGAGTCGTGCCCCTGTGTGTTAAATTGTTCCAGCGCGGCGCATAAGAAGGGCTCGATGCACTGGGTTTGCTGCGTGGCGTACTGGGCTGAAACACAAAAATTTTTGCCATCTCTCTCAATCATCAAAACGATTCGGTCTCCTTGCTCCAAGTAAGTTCAAGTGATCTTGTAATTTCCATTAACCAATGTTTGGTGTTGTTTGAGTTTGAATATGAGAGTTTGAATGCCAAAAATTAAACCCTATCATCTTATTGAGAATTACTTCCTTAGGGTTTTGAAGTTGGTGTTATAAAAAATAATTTTGTGCCAAATTACTCAATTCCCCACCTTGTTTTTCCCATCTCCCATCACTGTTATCTCATCACTACACCATCCTCTTACATCTCTAAAATTCATTCACTCATAAGCCCCATTTCCCTATCCCAAGTCATTTCATCTCACTCTCATTCTCCCTTTCCCATCTCACTTGTAAAAAATTCCCAAACTTCAAGTTTCCCAAACAGTCAATTGGCTGTCCCTACACTTTAGTTATCACTTGATTAAACCCCATTATCCCCACTGCCCTATTTCCCCACAGTCCCTCCCATGCTACCATACATTTGGCACTAAAACAAAAGCACCAAATTCTCATTTTCATCTCATACAAACCAAGATACACCTTGCATAGACCTTGGACACCATGGAGACAGACACTGATACATCATATGACCAAGATAGTGATTCCACTACTGAGCTACATGCACCCAGAAGGCCTCGTAAAGGTGGCAGACATGTGAGAAAGGAGCCCACCTCATTGGCTGAATTGCAAGCTTGCCCACTTTCCATGGCATGTTTCCAACAACAGTAATGTTTTCAATATTGTGAAATGATTGCTAGGACCCATTATCATCAGGAGTTGGCTCGTTTGTTTGTATTTCATTTACATGATGGTCAGGTAACTCTTGCTAGTGTTACCTTCACTCTGACACCGGAAACTATCTCTCAAGCAACTAGAATACCAAATGTGGGTGAACAGTGGAACAAAAGACAACAGGTGGAAAAAGTGCATTATGAACCATATATCAGGCCTAGCTTTGTGAGACAACTCAGTCGAGTGTTTCCTTTCAGGTTTTTGAAGGAGTCCTATGTGCCTTTGATGAAACTTATTATCAGATATTTCAGTTGTGAGGGCCGGTTCTCACGCCTCTATGCCTATCATATCAGGTTATTGATGTATTTCACCAGAGTGAGGATGATGAACATCCCTTATTTCATGTGCCGGAATATTGAGAGAATGACCACTCTTGTGCAGAGGAAAAATCTCGAGCAGCAGTACAACAATATTTATCACTATGCACTCATTAAAATTGTAGTGTTGCATCAGCTTGGCTTGCAGAGTATTACATGGGAAGACTTCATTGCTAATGATTTCTTCACAGCTCCTCAGGTTCCTCCAGAGGTTGTTCATGAGCCAAGTGAACCTTCACATCAGCCTGAAGGTCACGAGATAGAGCCTATCAGTGTGCCAGTGTTTGCTACTTATCATAGAGGCACCAGAGTATTATTTGCAGCAGCTCGACGAGTACTATCTCCACCCGGGGTGGAATGGGTCTCGCCTCCGTCATCAGCACAGGTATAGGTACAGGACAGAGGGAAGAGGCCCATGTGGGATGAGGGGCCTTCAGGAGGCCAGGATACTGATTTCATACTTATTGATGAGGATTTGAGCTCTCCAAGCTCAAAGTTGAGAGAGACTATTCAGGAGCAGAAGGCGAAGATAGATACCTTGACCGTCAAGTTGCAGAGAGCCCAATGGATTATAAAATACTTGGAGAAGTGTAACAAATAGTTGGAGGATCATCATACAATCATGGAGTTGCAAAACATCCGTGAGAACCGGCAAGCTGCCCAAAGAAGCCAAACCGAGATGACATCCATTGAGCGAGAGATTGAGGCTGATCGAGAGACTTGGCTCGAAAGGGTCAATATTCATTTGGAGAAGCTGTTGGAGAAGGCCAACAAGGAAAAGAACATGCTAAGGCACATGAAGAACCATTATTGGGCGCGAAATCATGTTTGCAAGGCGCGAATCAGGATCCTGAAGGCAAAACTAAAGAGGGCACTAAAGTGTCGCAAAAGGCATGATAGACTCCAAATATTGGCTGAAGCTTCTTTGGCCCATCATAGTGCTTGATGGTGGACATTCAGCCCAAATTTCAAGAAATTTTGGAAACTTTTTGTCAATTTTGATTTTTTGGGCCTTAACACAGATTTTCCTGCCCGACGCGTAGCGCCACTTGGTGTGCGCTTATAATTGGCAGCTCTTCTGGAGGAAAAAATTGCATTTATGGATTTTTCATCAAAATTTATGCATGCCTACCCATTACCTAAGGATTTTGACAAGTTTTGGGTTGCCTGAAGGGTCAAAAACACCTTAAAAATGTCCTTTCTGCCACTTTTTGGACACACAGGAAGAAGTGTTGGGAGATTTGATTTTTGAAGGGGAAACTGGCAACAAAATTTAGAAATTCCACCTGGGATGGAAATTAGACAGACAGAGCTTTCCAACGAGCTATCCTGCGCTCAATTTGGACTTCGGGAAGGCCCTCAAAATCAGCCTCAAAGTGGCGCTATGCATAGAGATTCCAGGCGCAGCGCATTGGGAAATTTGGCCTAATTTTCACTCAGCAGTTCAGATTTTCGCCTTGTTTTGGTCAGTTTGACATTTTTATCCTCATATGTACAAATCTTGATGTAGCTTGATGTAATTTCATGACTTTGATGTAATTTTGACACATTTTTACTCATCCAAGTAGATTCATTCACCAAAAAGTGAATTCTAACTGAATGAATCAGTTTCCTATCTTATAGAGGCAAGCTGTTCCACTGCCTATTTTTTAGTTCTTAGTTTAGATCTTGTTGAAATAGCTCCTAAACTAGTGAGCTCGACCCCTAGAGGCATGGGTATGAGTTAGGCTTTTCTATATCTTGTAGTTCTTCAGTGATTTTCAGGGTTGGACACTTGGGATTGCTTGGCACTTCATTGTACATTTCATCTCTGCAATTTTGGCAAAGGAATAGACCAGGATTTGTAGCACTCTTTGGGATCCATGTGGCTCTATGTTTTGATGGTGTGTTTCTCTTTGTGATTGTAATTTTACTGGTATTTCATGTGTATCATTTTCCTTCTCCTTTCTTCTCAAATTAAACAAACAAGTTATAAAGGTGGAATTCATTAGTTTGCTTTGCTCTGCCTTGAGTTTTGTTTGATTTTCCATTTTTTCATCTGTCTGAAGAGGATTCTTGAAAGCCTCTTTCCCTCTTCAGCTCCTCACTGGTCTGAACTATCCATTCATTTAATCCAATCATCAAAACAATTGCCTTCCTTGCCCCATTCAGAACTCTGCAAAAACTAGGCCTCGTCCCTGAACCCAAAATATGTCTTTCCCTTTGATCCAAAAAAAAACCCCAAAATCAAATCAAACTCTTTTACATATATACCTAGCCTAAAATTAGCTTGTATTTCTAGTCATCTCAAGCCTCATTGATTATCTTTGCTGAGATTGACCCGGAGAGAGCCCTCTCTTGATCTGATAGGGCTAGCTACCGGACTGAGCATGGTTTGATGTTACCCTGAACTCTGCCTTCCTTCAGCCTGAGGTAGATTTAGGAAATAACACACACCTTTCTTCAAAACTTCCATTTCATTTTTTGTTGCTCTTTGCGAGAGCGAAATTTGGTGCATTTTCTTTTGTAATTTTGATATGTCATGTTGCACTGCTTCATCTTCATGAGTCATAGTAGAGCCTTCTGAAGGCTTAATGGGTGTTGAATTATTTTTAGGGGGAATTTTAGAACCCAATACTGATATCTATTCTACAATATGCCCTTGGAATCAATTCAAACTAATTCTTCAAACAAGACCTATGCAATTTGGAAAACAAAATACACACATTTTTCTTGCTTTTGAGGAGCACGATACTGAAACTGAATTATCTCTGTGATATAGGATCTTCAATATCTGAAATTCGGTCCTATAGTAGCCCTCTAAATCTTCTTTCGAATGCCATAGGTCTGACCTAATTTGGATTCTTCAAAACAAAGTTATGCCCAATCTCCCACAATGACCTAATTTTGGACTAGTTAAGTAGAGCAAACTTGTATGGTGTGCCACGTGTCATTATTTCCTCCTTTAGCTCTCAAATTGATACAAAGGAAAATGTAGTCTATGTTCTTGTAACTGCATTTTATGGAATTCCAATCCGATGCTCAGAGAGAGAATTATGATGATTTTCCCATGATCACCTCTTTGAGATGAAATTCGGGAGCCTAAAATACCCTAACTTCCACAGATCATATCTCCGAAACTATTGTGAACCAAGATCTGAAATTTTTAGACGACGTGACTCATGATTTTTTCTTTGCTTTGTAAAAATTTCAACTTCTGAACCTTCGTAGAAACAAATTTATAGCGCAAATTCCACGATGACCTGTTTAGGTGAAATTTGGGAGCCCAAAAAAACCCTAACTTCCACATATCATATCTCCAAAAATATTGCAAACCAAGATCTGAAATTTTTACACGACGTTCCTCAGGATTTTGGCTTTGCTTTGTAAAAATTTCTGCTTCTGAACCTTTGTAGAAAAAAATATATAGCAAAAATTCCACGATGACCTGTTTAGAATAATGAAACCCTAGAATCCAAAGCTTTGATACCAAATGTTATGAAACCAGCTCCAAAAATAGAAGAAAAGAGAGATCAACGCCTAAGAATTCAGCCACTTCGAGGGGGAAACCTCCTTTACATTACATAAATGAAAAATTCTTCGATGATACAAATGAAAAAACCTCCTTCTATATATAGGAGTCCATGGTGTCACAATATAATCCTAGTCGACCTAACAATAATACTGTAAGGGCATAATAATAACAATATTGGGGTTACAGGGGTACAACAATAACAATAATGGGGCTACAATAATAAAAATAAGGGACTAAAATAAAAATATAGGGACCTAACATACGCCTATGACATCACAAGGTTCTCGATTTCACCCAAGGCGCTCACGAGCGCGCCCGTAAACATGGCAAACACCCTTCCAACCATTTGCTCATGTGCGCCCGTGTTGGGCGCCTGACTCACCTGAGTCATGGGCTACCAACTCGTGGGCCTAACATACTCCCCCACCTTGAGTCATTGTCATCCCTGGAAATATTCTACACCTCATCTCCTGATCATCAAACTCTGCAACCTCCTTTCGCCAATTCCACAATGAATCCTCTGATTCCCAACTCGTTTCCTCCAGTGCATCTCTCCACTGAATGATAAACTCCCTTCAGGCATTACTCCGAATATCTGTCGTCCGAAGATCAAGGATCTTCTCCAAAATTAAACTCGATTTGTCTACTATCATAGCTGGACCTCTCGGTGGTGTTACTTGCTCAGGATGATCGTCATCAAGCCTACTTCTACTTAGTTGACTCATATGGAAAACTGGATGTCTGGAATGCATGTGGGTCGGAAGCTCCAATTCATATGCAACTTCACCAACCCACTTCTTTATTCAGAATGACCCCTCATATCGTCTTTTCAAAGACATAGCAGTCCCCTTAGGTGGCTGAAACTGATCTCCGGTGATCCTCCCAAAAAGCATATCTCCAACATCGAAGTGTGCATCCCTCCTATCTTTGTCTGCCCATTTCTTCATTATCCCTGCAGTATCATGCAAGTGAATCCGCGCTAACTCCAAGGTATCCTCCCATGCTATCAAGAACCTTTTGGCATGTAGGCTCTTTAAAAATCCTCCCGATAACACTGTGTATGGCACACCTGGCATTTTTCCATTGACCAACTCAAATGGAGTATAACCTATTGCGAAACTCTTCTTCATGTTGTAGCTAAACTGACTCACATCCAAGAGTTCAGGCCAATTCTTTTGATCAACCGTGAAAAAATGTCTCAAGTAGTCCTCCAACAATATGTTAATGTGTTCGGTTTTCCCATCTATCTGTGGATGGTAACTCGAACTCTGTAGCAATTCTATCCCAACTAGCTTGAACAAGGCGTTCCAAAAATTCCCTGTAAAGCGTGGATCCCTGTCATATACGATGCTCAAAGGTATCCCCCAATACTTCACAATGTGGTTGAGGAAAAGCTCAACTGTCCTCTCTGCTCCACATGGTATCTTCATTGGAACAAAGGTAGCATACTTGGAAAAACGGTTGACAACAACCATGATCCCGTTATACCCCTGCACCATTGGTAACTGAGAAATGAAGTCCATCAGAGACACTCATCCATGGTCTCTCTGGAATCGGTAAAGGCTGCAACAATCCCCCCTGTCTCTGAGTGTCCAATTTGTCCTGTTGAAAAATGATGCACTTATGTACATATTCCACATCCTGCCTCATATTTTCCGAAAAGTACCCCCTTTCCAATAATGCCATAGTTGTACGTTGTCTCGGGTGGCCAGCCCAAGCTGAGTCGTGGCACTCCTTCAAAAGGTGCCTCCTAAGTCCTGATGACTTTGGAACGTAAAGTTGGTTCCCATAAAACAAGAATCCATCCCATAAGTGAAACTTACGTGTCTTCCCTTCCTTTACCAACTTCAGAATCATCTTCGCTTGTGTGTCTGTTTCCACACTAGATCGAAGTCCATTTTGCATCTCCTCGGTCATATTAACCCTGCTCCTTGTCCTTTCAGATCTGTCTTCCCCATCTATAGCCACTAGTTGTACCTTTATACTAAGGGTATCTGCAACAACATTGAGTTTACTCGGCCTGTACTCAAGGGTCATGTCAAACTCTGCCAAGAAGTCTTGCCAACAAGATTTAGTTGCTAACAACTTTGGTTGTGATGCAAAATAACTTGCAACAACGTTGTCAGTCTTGACAAAAAATGGTCTCCCAACCAAGTAATGTCTCCATACATGAAGACAATGAATGATGGCAGTCATTTCCTTCTCATGGACCGGATATTTGCGCTCTCTATCCTACAACTTCTGACTTTCATAAGCCATTGGATGCCCATCTTGCAATAGAACCCCTCCAATTGAAAAATTTGATGCATTAGTGTGGACCTCAAAGGATCTCTCAAAGTCAGGTAGCTAGTATTGGTGCTATCATGATCCTTCTCTTCAGCTCTCCAAACATCTCATGACACTTCTCTATCCAATTCCATCGCTTCCCATTCTTCAAAAGGTCTGTCAGTGGTGCAATTATCTTGGAATACCCTTCTACAAAAAATTTTTGGTAGTTGTTCATCCCAAAGAAAACTCTCATATCATGGACATTCTTCGGTTCCACCTAATCCTCTATCGCCTTAAAGTTTCTCAGCTCCATCCGTATGTGGCCTTGTACAAAAATGTGGCCAAGGAAAGGAACCCCAGTCTGGGAAAACATGCATTTTGACTTCTTCAAGTAAAACCGATGTTCCTTCAGTGCCTCAAATACCAGTGCCAAATTCTTCTTATGATCCTCCATGTTATCACTAAAAATGATGATGTCATCCAAGTACACAACAAAAAATGTGTCAAGGTATGGACGAAGTACATCATTCATCAATGTGCAGAACGTGGCTGGAGCGTTGCACAAATCGAATGGCATGACTAGGAATTCAAAGTTTCCATATCTCATCACAATTGTGGTCTTTCTCTTGTCTCTTTCAACTATTCGCACCTGATCATACCCTTGTCTCAAGTCCAACTTGGAAAACACTTAGGCTTTCGCAAGTTTTTCGAAACATGTTCGTTATCGTTTTCTTGTTCAATGCACGATAATCATAGCACATCCTCCATTCATCCATATCCTTCTTCTTTTGGAACAATACTGGAGCACCATATGGGGACCTTGTACGTCGAATGAAACTTGCTTCAGACAAGTCTTTCAGTTGCTTCTTCAACTCTTCCAATTTCGGCCCTAACAGTCGATAGGGAGCTTTGGCTGGAGGTTGCTTCCCCGACTCTAGCTCAATAGAGTGGTCCATTACACGTTTAGGTGGTAGTACTTTTGGAAAATCGTTAGGCATAAGATACCCATATTTCTGCAGTACATCGAAAATCTTCCATCAACATCAACATCAAATCCATGAATCACTACTACAAATGTCTCGATCTATGGGTCCCTCATGGCTTTACTCATACTTACTATAGAAATATGCTGCATAGTCACTTTCCTATGCTTCTCATGCGTAGGTAAAGTCCACCATCGTGAGTCCTTCTCAATCACTATCTTCCCTTCATAGGGTTTAACAACTGCCTTGCTACCCTTCAAAAGGTCCTGCCCCAATATCATGTCAAAGTCGCTCATTTCCATCACAGTGAAGTCCAGACAACCCTGGCAGTCACCAATACGAATTGGCACTTCATTTGACAAACACGACACTTTAGTCCTGGAGTTCACTACCTTTACTTCCACTTCAGTGGGAAGAAGTTGTAGCCCAACTTCCTTTGCTACGTTTGTCGTCATAAAATTGTGTGGCCCCTGTGTCCACTAATGCTTGCACTTTCTTGCCTAGAATGTTTAAGTCAGAAAACCCCAAGCTATGCAACCAAGCTTTATAAGCAACTTTGGACTACATACATACCTAGTCATTGCATATTTTTATGCTGGCTTTGATACCATCTGTCACGCCGCCATCCTTCGGTTCCCCTTTGGTAGGTCGTGCGGCACTAGCTGAACGCCTACTTTTTCTTTTCAACATTTTCCGGACTATGCCTCTCTATTTTATAGTGTCAATCTTCACTTCATTAAGTTATTTTTTTGAGGAATACACAACAACTCATAAATATGTAATGGACCAATAAGTATAACAACAATTTTATAATTGATATATAAAAATTTGCACGCTATTTTTATACAGGACGTGAACCTTTTTTTACATAGCAAAACGTTCACTACTCAACCCTTGGATAGTTTTGTCGTGCACGCAAGTCGGGAATCACATGACTCAACCTTGCTACATGTAACTGATGCACGTAGCTGCCATTGCAATCTGCAACACGGCTTGACCCTTGTCGCCGAACGCGCTGCACACTGCGCGTAGTGACAAATCACTCACTTGAGTCGACCCAGACGCTTCCAAGTCTTTCGCCCGCTGCACATGACCGCACCAACCGCAGACCTGACCTGACCCGTATCACCTGCCGCTGCGTTTCTGTGTGAACCACTTGCACTGCAGGCTCATATGAAACTCGAAACCCAACTGAATTGTAAACCTGTTCATTTACTAAACTTCGTTGTCTGTTTTGGATGACCGAATTCGATGCCTTAGCTCCTCCACCCATCGTTGTATTTATACACGACTCGACCTCCATTGTGTGGCGTGTTGGGGGCTCTCGGTGGACCCGATCCGACCCAACATTCGCCCTGTACATACGTGAACATCCATTACAAAGTCGGCCCAACGTTCGGCTATAAAGAGACAATACCTCCGCTACTCCGTTTTGTCGCTCGGTCACTGCTGCTACAATGCGACGAAAGTTCCGCCAATGTTACGAAGCATCGCTCAGTTATCGTTCTTCTCTCACTCATCCGCCACATCGTTATTACGTCATGCCTCTTTGGTTATGGTGCAACGATATGCCCATAATGTCGGAAGGCGCCCGAGTTCACCCGAGGTGCTCACGAACGTGCCCGTCACCGTGGCGTGCACCCTTCCAACCATTTTCTCATGTGCGCCTGTGTTGGGCGCCCGACTCACCCAAGTCGTGGGACACCAACTCGTGGGCTTGATAGGTGGTCTCCCTAACCCCTGCCAATTATCCATCAATAAATATTCTATAATGTGGATATTTCAAAAGTTTTGTGAAATATCTTATCCTTTATTATGATTTTGTCAAAATTTAAAGTGAAAAAAAAAATTATGATGAATATTTTTTTTTTTTAAAGTTCAGTTCAAAAATCTCATATTATCATGATCTTTTCGAAATTTTGTAAGAAAAAATAATTTGTCAAAAATCTTATCTTTTTTAAAAAAAATTCCTAATCAATATTATGATTTTTTCAAAATTTATTGAAAAATCTAATTAAATTTATTTAAAAAAATTCAAAAAAAATAAAATAATTTTGTCAAAAATTTAGTGAAATTTATAATTAAAAAAAGTAGTGAGATATATAAATAAAAATGGAGTAGTTTAATTTATAGACGAAATAATTTTTTTCAGGAAATTTTTTCTCGTTAATTTTAACCAAGATCAAGGAGAAATTTTTAAAACTTTGATTTTAAGTTGTTTAATTTGTAAAATTGGAGGGGTTTTTCATAATGTTAATTCATTTATGTACTCAAAAATGTATTTTAAACAACAAAATATGACATTCTTTCTTGAAATTATATGGGAGGATTCCGATGAAAAAGTTTATTTTGTCTATAAGTTATATTAAGCTAATAAAAATAACCCAAAAAAAAAAATAAGTTTGTCAAAATTTTAGTTAGATTTATATAAAAAAATAAATATTAAAAAAGAAAAAAATTATTTTGTCACAAGCATAATTTTATGTTTTGATTATCTTTTAACAAATTTAATAATATGGTTTTTTATGAGATTGTAATTTTTTGTTATTTAAATAGTACATTTAAATGAAATAAATTCAACCTATTAACCTTTTTTTAGACGCTCAAACTGTATACACTATAGAATTCCATTTTTGTAATTTCAATAATACTTAGATGATAGAAAACTATAACCAGAAAAAAAACCAAAACTTAAAATTAAACTAAAAATTAAAATTATATTTTCCTAAATTATCCTAGTACAAACATTGATTTAAGTTCTCTTTCATCTTTGACTAAGGTCGTCAATGGTATGTGTGTTGTTATTTATCAAAATTGAATCTTTTTTAGCCTTTCCATAGGGGTCCAACCCTTTCTAGAAGTATATTTTCTAAATTATTCTTAAAAGTATTTACTCATCATTTTAGAAGGATTAATAGAAGAGTAAGTTTCTCTAAATAACTCGTTCAAATGAAAGACATAATTCTAAAATCTAATTATCTGAAAATTATCTAATTACAAAAATAAAATATATAAAAAAAAATCAATCTAATTGTTTTAAAACTTGAAGTTACCTAATAACAAAAATGATAATTGTTTTTTTTTCAAAAATAAAAATAAATGAAAATGAATTATTACACTTTAATTGGAAATTGGAATGGTAATATACTATTAAGGTAATAATATGATATTTTTTTAGTGATTCACACCTATAAATAAATTGAAATGGTAATAAGTTATTAACATGGATTTTTTATATAAAGTTAATATGGACATAAATTAGTTAACACAGATATTCAAATAGTTTATTTAAATATTTGGTTGAAATATTTTTGAAAAGTATAACACTTAAACATTTTACTAACATGTTATTTTTTACTTTTAATTACTTTACAACATATTCATTTTTTTAGTTATCGCCGGAATTATTTCTTTATTTAGAACATATTTTTTATTGTAAAGTAATTCTTAGCTTCGTTAAAAGGGTTATATCTGTAATTACAAAATAACAATGAACAACTTAATTTTAGAAAATGTCCTTTTGAAATAACTCTACTATCATATCAAAGGGACAAACGCTTTATAAACAAATTGGGATGCATGCACATTTTATGTATGTAATAAATCAATATGGAGAGGAGGGAATATCCATATTTTGTCTATAATGGTATGCTTAAGTGGCAAGAAAGCAGGTTAAAGTGATTGGTTAAATTAGCAACAAGAAACAATGAAAATGGAACGATTTGGTTTCTGGTTTAATTTTCTCTTAAATAAATTGGAAGATAAATTGTAATTTCATCTCATGACAACTTGTATTGGTTAATTAAGTCAGAATGATTGAGTTAGCTTAGGAAATTCGAGTAGAGGGTCTAATAGGATGCATGTGGAGTTTTCCCATGATTTAAGTTGTAATTAGTTAACTCAATTAATTGAGTTAAAATCAATTTAACTAGTTCTAACTGAGAGATGAGCTAGTGATAGGTCCAATGAATTAAATTTGATTTAATTTACAAGTAGTGATCAATCAGTTAACTTATAATTCACTATAAATAGTTGTTTCATGTTAGTTCTAAGGAAGACCCAGTTGAGATTGAGGTTAAAGGGAAGATAACTATCAATTGTAAAATTATAAAATTGTACAGGTCATGCATGAGGTCATCGAGAAGGATTTAGGGTATTGCGCAATAATTAATTGGGATTTGCCTAATTAATAGGGGCTTAATTAGCCCAAGAATGTGTAAGCAAGGCATACCATGCAGAGGCAAGAAAAAGTTTAAATAATAGACTGATATTGCTTAGATTGTATGCCAGATTCAAGCAGAGATCATAGTGAGACAATCAATAGGATGCAGAGGTTTCTCAGTGGAGGAATAACATTTTATTGTTTCATGATATTGACTTTATGAAATATACATATAGTGGTGTTTTGAGCAGTTTCTTTCCCAGATATATCTCGTGTTGTGCGAATTGTTTCTCTTACTTGTTATGTGATTGTGCGATCATATTTGGTTTCTGAAAATTTGTAGAAGGATTCATTATTTTGTTTTATTACATTACAAGATCACTTTGAATCTCATTATTATATTTTCTACATGGTATTAGAGTGCCATGGATCACAATAGAAGTGAAGAGCAAAGTTTGTTTTTAACATGTCCGAATTTGTAGATTTATTCTTCAGGACCCTGCAACAGATCAAGATGTCTTTCAATGGCTTGAGACTTGAATATGCTCTTGACGGAAATTCAAATTACATAGCATGGAAGGATAGGATGGAGGCAGTGCTCAAGGAAAACAGACTGAAGGAATTCATAGATAGTGATATTCGCCAACCCGTAGTAGTAGATGCTCAACTTCTTGATGCATGGAAGAAGAAGGTAGCAAAGGCGAGAAGGATCTTGTTAGAGGGAGGTCGTGATCACATTGTCTCGAGTATCCATGGGAAGGTGACTCCATATGATATGTGTAAGGCCTTAACACATCTGTTTCAGAATAGAAATGACCACAAGAAGTTGGCCCTGAAAAACAAGCTTAGAAAGATCAAGATGGAGGAGGGCGAGACGATACTAAAATACTTAACGAAGTTCACTCACTGTCGATATGAGCTTGGAAGTGTTGGTGTGATAGTAGCCCAAGATGATTTGGTGAGCCTATCTCTTCTAGGACTTCCCAAGAGCTGGCATAGTTACCAAGACTCTAGGAATGGGAGGGAGAATCTACGAGATTGGGAGCGTTTATGGTCTGACTTGGTAATAGAAGAGATAAGGTGGAGCACTAGAGACGGGACCTCCGACACGAACAAAGAAGAAGATTTTGCATTGGTCGGAAAAGGCAATAAATCCAAGGGAAATAAGTCCTAAGGCGAAGAGGGAAAGAGATACTTGTCCAAGGTCAAGTGTTTTCACTATCACGAGCATGGGCACTATGCCTCAAAATGTCCACATAAGGCAATCAAGAAGGAGCCTATAATTGCAACAGCAAGTGAAGCTTTAGCTTCACGGTTTGAGCTTGATTTTACTCTAATTTCATGCATGGGCAACACTATAATTGGATTCATGTGGTATCTAGACAATGGTGCCTCATTCCATATGATGGGGAATAAAGATCTCTTAAGTGACTTGGAGGAGAAGGACCTCCAATAGAACATAGAGTTTGGAGATGACAGGAGGTATAGCGTGATTGACATAGGTACAGTTTCCTTTCAGAGGGAGTCTAGCTCCCCTCTCATACTAAAAAATGTCTTGTATGTTCCAGGACTAAAGAAGAACCTTGTCCGTAGTGGTATTGGAAGACTGTGGTTATGATGTCATATTTAGAAAAGGAAAGGTGTTCCTTAGACACATCTCCATGGGACGAGTGAAACAGATCGGTGTACGAGTCAAGAACTTGTATTCTCTTGAGGTCGAAGATGCATGCAAAGCTTTCAAGAGGATAAAAACATAGGTTAGTGACTTGGTGGTTGAGAGGGAGCATAAATTACCTCTCAACTTGCAGCTTCAGAAGCAGTCTTAGAAGGTTTTGGAGCAGCCACAATTGGAGAAGCAGAGAGGAGATCGAGTGGAGGTGTCCACTCAAGCAGAGACCTCCAGGAGGGGGGAATTTTGAGCCAGATGGGCAGATGGAGCACATGCATAGATACCTCCAAGTGAGAGGTGGGGCGATATGAAGACATAATCCCAAGAGAAGAAATTTGGGTAGGATCCATTAATATGACATTTCTCATGGATCAAAATTGTCTATGGGGAGCCCAAAATACATAGTAGCATGAAGGATCAATAGGATTGATGCAGTCAGATGTCAAAAAGAAAAAAATCAGAGTGACATATGTCAGATACTGGAGCGCAGATTAGTGTTGGAAGCAGTGCAGAAGGCATAGATGCAGAGTCAACAACAGTGTAAAGTTTTCAGTAGACAATGGAGTAACTGGTAGTAGTCAGAGACTCTAATGACAGATGCATCATACTGATTCAAATTTTTTTGGAGGCTATTTAGTTTCAGGAGTTGCAGGAGAAAACAACACTAGAGAAGTATTGCATGTAGAACATTCCAAAGGTACCATATCGAGATAAATTGAATTCCTTTCTTGTGGAGATGGAATGTTGAAATTGGCAACAAGAAATAGTGAAAATGACACCCAGAAATGGCACCATGGTGCTTCTTATTTGATTTTCCCTCAATTAATTGGAAGAGAAATTGTAATTTCATCTCAAGACAACTTGTATTAGTTAACTAAGTCAGAATGATTGAGTTAGCTTAGGAAATTTGAGTTGAGAGTCTAACAGGATGCATGTGGAGTTGTCCCATGATTTAAGGGGGGCTTGTTACAATTATTTGTGAGTTGTAATTAGTTAACTCAATTAATTGAGTTAAAATCAGTTTAACTAGTTCTAACTAAGAGATGAGCTTGTGATAGGTCCAGTGAATTAAATATGATTTAATTCACAAGTAGTGATCAATCAATTAACTGATAATTCACTCTAAATAGTTGTTGCATGTCAGTTCTAAGGAAGGCCCAGTTGAGATTGAGGTTAAAGGGAAGATAACTATCGATTGTATAATTAGAAAATTGTACATGTCATGCATGAGGTCATCGAGGAGGCTTGAAGGTATTGCACAATAATTAATTGTGATTTTCCTAATTAATATGGGCTTAATTATCCCAAGAATGCATAAGCAAGGCAGGTCAGGCAGAGGCAAGCAAAAGGTTAAATACTAGACCGTTTTTTCTTAGATTGTATGCTAGATTCGAGCAAAGATCAGAGTGAGACAGTCAAGAGAGTGCAGAGGCTTCATAGTGGAGGATTTGCATTGTATTGTTTCATGATCTTGACTTTATGCAATATATAGATAGCATGGTTTTGAGAAGTTTCTTTCCCAGATACATATTGTGTTGTGTGATTGATAAATTATTTCTCTTACTTGTTATGTGATTGTACGATCGTATTTTGTTTCCACAATTTTGTAGAAGGGTTAAGTATTTTGTTTTAGTACATTACAAGATCAGTTTGAATCTTGTTGTTAGATTTTCTACAGTGATCACGAAGAATTAATCATAGCTAAATGAAATTTAAATCTTAGGGACGTACACAAGATTCTGGGTATGAATTAAACTAAAAATGAATGCTTTTGAGTAAAAAAAGTTGTTGATTGTAGATGATGCAATGGATTCATTAAATTTTACCTAGATTCGATATGTCTTCATTGGCCTCGTGATGATTTTAATTTTACTAGTTGTTTTGTTTTCATCGTAATACTTAGTTATTGTCTTTTTTTTTTCCATATTTATATTTTCATTATTTTAATTGATTGAATATGTATTTATTCTAGGAAAATGGCTTCCATTTTTCACCCTAGAAAGATAAACAACAATTAACGCCTCTGGATGCATTTGGAATCAATGAATGTTTTGATCAACCATGTCCTTTCCAAAATGATTTTGATGCTCATTCACCTGAAGACCATGACTCATATAGCATTGATATTCCTGAAGAGAAGCAAGCATCAAAAAAACATAAAAGAACATTCAAATCAAAATGGAAGACAAGATTTCCATGGGCTTATGTTGTAAAAGGTTGTAATGGGGTTGAAAAGATAAAATGTTCTTTGTGTGTTAAATGTAAAAGGGAAAATCCATTTGCTAAAGATGGAAGCACCACTCTTCAATCTAGTGGTCTAAATTCCCATGATAAATCAAAGGCTTATAAATTGTCTCTACAACTTTTGGAGGGAGAAACCAAAAGAAGTAATATTCCGATTACGAAACATGTAAAGATAATGGTAGCCGTTGAGAAGGAGAGAATTAAATTAGTAATTGCAAATATGTATTTTTTGCCATACACGATGTAGAGCCTCATGATTTCCTCAATTTTGACACTTCCTTTCACTCATATTTCCTTATTTTTGTCATCACCATCAGCTCAAATAAGTGTTAAACTGTAAGTTTTGACTGAATAAGGTATTTTAGTGACCTGTTTTTCATATTTTGAAATGTTCCTTATTATTAGATTAAAATTTGCATTTAGCTACAGAATTAACGCAATTCTGTAGTTGATCCATGTTTCTGCAGCCATCAACATGGTTCGATGTGTTCTAAGGTGCCAATTGAGCAATGAAGTATGCAAACAGGTGGAGAATGATCCTCTCATGGATTTCCTCCTATCCATCTGACCCAAATCAAGCAATAAATAGCCCAGATGTGGAGTCAAAGGAACGATCAACTGAATTCTGGACAAACGAGTGGAGAGTCTGAAGTAATCACGCTTCATGATTTGCTTTTCCAAATAGAAAATCGTGAAGCAACACAATCTTATTTTTTATTAGAGGTTTAATTTGTTAGTAAAAATAGGCGTAAAAGCCTAAATAGTTAATGAACAGGTTTTTATAAATACCTGAGAACCAACAAATGTCTTGACAGTGTGAATGATGATACGACTATGAATTCATAAAAACTCTATTTTATTCCTTGCTTGAATGAAGAAGTATTTTGGAGAATCGATGTGTAGCTAGTGTTGGATTAAATTTGAAACCATCTAGTGTGGAGGGCCCCTGCAACAAAGAAGGTTCTATTTCATTTATGTTTTCATTTAGATGTTTTTCATAGTTTTGTTTTAATCATTTTATGTAGTTTGAATTTATGTTGTGTTAAATATTGTGGTCATTTCCAGAATTTATACCATGAGAGGAGAAACCCCACAAAACACTCCAGAGAGAAGGGAATACAAACCTAATCAATTTTCAAGGATTGCAGGCCAAAGAATTTATTGACAAGGAAGGAGTGACATAAGTTGAATACTAGAGGAATTTAAGAAATAAAATCTCCCCACATTTGATGGAGAGAATAAGAAAGGTAAATACCTAGAGGCCTGCTTGCTATGGATGAAGAAATATTTTAGGGTATAAAATTAGTTTGAAAACATGAAATCGAGGGTAACAATTTTCAAATTAAAAGGTAACAATGATATATGGTGGGAGGAATTAAGAAATGTTAAAGACATTATATAAAAGGAGCTATGTTCGAATGAGTTTGAAAAGTACTTCTAGGAGAAGTACATATCAAAAAGGCGTTATGACAGCAAGATCAAGGAATTTCATAAGCTCAGGTTAGGATAGCTTACTGCTGAAGGGTACACAAATAATTTTTTAGAACCACTAAGGTATGCACCTTACATCAAGGAAGAAAAAGTAAAGATTCAGAGTTACCTCAAGTATTTAGAGATAGGATCGATTTCGATGAACCCAAAACATTAGAGGATACTATCATGAAAACTAATTACTATTATGAACAATTCAAACACAAGATTGAGAACCAAATTGATTGGAAGAAGAAGGATCAAAGTGATTTAAAGGTGAAGGATAAAAACCCTTTAAACATAAGTAGACAAAGGAAAGGAGGAAAATTCACCATTCCTACCAAAGGTGAATTCCAATATACATATCCTACTATCAAAGAAAAATCCTCTAAGCTAGTAAGAGAAAAATCCTAGTGGTCTGAATGGAAAATGGCATCAACCCATGGAATTTACCCATGGTATTGTAAATGGCATCGACCCATGGTATTCATCCACCCATGGTATTTATCCACCCATGGAATTTACCCATGTTATTGTAAATGACATCCACCCATGGTATTTACCCATGGTATTTCAAGTGAGATCCACCCATGGCATTCATTCACCCATGGTATTTACTCACCCATGGAATTTGCATGTGGTATTGTAACAAAAAAAGGCTATAAGTAACAAGTCACATTTTGTAAAATGAAAGATTGTCCGTTACAATGTAGCTTTTACAGTTATTATTTATTTTAATAAAAACTTTCTTTGTGGTTTTATTTATGGTGTGTTCTCTCATTTTGTTGGCATTTCAATTTTTCAAATCTTGGGGGTCTCCCCCCAAATATCCATTTCATTTTTTTAGATCTTGGAGGCTTCCCCCCAAGATCCAGATCACCTAGGGGTACATGAAACTTCAATGTTGGAATTTGGAGGAAACCACCCATGAAGAGATTTCCCTCAACTGAAAAAATAGAATGAAAAAAGGTTATACAATGTAGAATATGAAATTACAGTGGATGATGTGGCTTAGGGTATGCCTCAAATTTACGCAACATTGTACAATTGGCAAGAAAATTATCAGGCCTCGGCCATTAATATGGAAGGTAAGATCATTAATAAATTAGATTCAATTTTAATTGATCCAGGTCTAACTTCAGTTATAGTGGCCCTAAAATTGTAAAAGAGTGTACCATGTAAAATAAAGAGCATACCAACATGTGATTGGTCAAATTAGCCACAGTATCTAGGAATAAAGTAACATAATTAGTAGAATTTTTCCACTTAGACTTAGATGGTGTGTCTACATCAACAAACCTCAACATCCTTTTGTTCAGTTCGTATGATGAAATAATTGGTATGGACTAGTTGGCATCCCAGAGGACCAAGGTGGATTGTTACAATAAATCATAGGAATTCCTTGATGGTGAAGGTGAGGGAAGGATATTGCAAAGAAAGAAAAGTCAATTTCTATTAGATATATTTTAACATTGAAGGAAAATAAATGTAGTTGAAAAGGGTGTACTCTATTCATGATTCAGGTAAACACTGTAGCAAAGGATAGTAAAATCAAACTTGAGGATCACCCCATTTTACAATAGTACAATGATGTATTCCCATGTGAGATACTAGGATTACCACCTAAGAGAGACATCAATTTCTCTATCAAGATAATTCTCGATTCATTGCTAGTCTCTAAGACACCATATCGCATGAGCACCTCAAAATTGGTGGAATTGAAACTGCAACTAAATGAGCTATTGGATAAGGCATACATCAGACCCAATGTGTTATCTTGGGGAGCACCAGTTCTGTTTGTGAAGAATAAATATGGTACATTTTTTGTAAATATTGAGAGGTAGGTGAATCGATATTTCACTCAATTAGTTAATTTTAAAATTACAGAGCATTAAATATCATTAACATCAGATCAAACATAAATCAACATCACATCACATGAACAATAACTAAGAAATTTTCAGGTGGAAACCATTCCAAGAGAAAAACAACCAAACTATTTCTAATACAATTGATGAGTACAATAATTTATTAGCTCGAACGGAAGGGAAGCTCCAACTTCCTAGTACTATATTAGAAAAGTATTATGTTTTATCAGGAAGCTCCAACTCCTGAAATAATTCTCTAGCACCCTGGTTTTACCAGATCCAACTAGAAGGATGCTACAACACCCTGGTTTTATCAGCTCCAACTGAAAGGATGCTCCAACACCCTACAAGCTCCAACTTTCCCTAGCACCACCCTGCCACCCTGAAGTATTTTTAGGGTCCAACCTAAGGGAGACCTCACTGTTTTCCTTTCATCACCCAACCACCCTAAACATAAAGAATATAAAAATAATGCGTGGGCTCTCGTATCAGATATAATGACCCAATTAAAATGATATTAAAATAAACCCTTTTTGCTAATGTAGGGCCAATTATGCACTGGTGTTCCAATATTTATCAAGTTGTCAAGATGTTATGCTCTTATCACTTCAAACTTTAGAACTTCTTCTTCTATAATTTTGTAGGTTTTCTATCCAACTCTTGCATAAACAATCAACTTAATATTTTCAAGTATAAACTAAATGATTTACATACCTTGAACTGTCTTTTGTTGACTGCTTCACACTTTTCCAAGTGTTCTTCCCTTGGAGATTATCCTTATCATCCCTTATGATTCTACCTTTTGATTTCAACCACTGTAAAAGGTTTGGATATGTGGCATGGAAACTTCCTAAATTTTGTTTCAACATGACTTAAATTCAACCTTAAACTAGTCTAAACGAACCCTTCTTTTGTAGCCTTTATTAGATTTCCTTGGTTAGACTAAAAACGCCTTCTTTTCTTGATCTAGATAGACTTGATATTGCTAATGAAAAAACTCTAATTTAGGCCACAATGATTCCTCAGATACAAACTTGAAACAACCTTATATTTTACCTTGAATTTTTCATGAGACAATAAAATATTATTCACAAAGATAGCTCTATAACACAAAATATGAACTAAGATATGCCTCCAAAACATGCTTGTATCAATGCAACCTCCACGGTAGAATTGGATCCAATTCATCTTCATATTTCTACTTTAATACCACTTGAACATAATTCAAATACTAGTTTCTCAATCTTCGTAGTCCACGGTACATGTACTCTGATTATTGCCTCATATCTTCCTCAGAAGGGTGCGAGATTAGGCCTCAGGAAGGTCAAAACAAGCCTCATAAATCATGATAGTTTGAGCCTCGGGAAGGCTTAAAAAGGACTCATGAGTAGGTCTGCTCCACCTCAGTATTAAGCCTCAGGAGCGAGGAGTCAAAATTCATCCTCTGAGGTAGCCAAAAATTCCATAGATGGAATCTGAAACAAACCTTAAAATAGGCCCAAAACACTATGAGCTTTAATAACAGTTCAAAATCAACCTTTGATTAGCCTCAGATCACATGAAGAATTTCCTCATAAAGGCTAAAGGAATACCACTAATAAAACCTCAGATAGGCTTCAAACCAACCTCAGAAAGGTCTTTGTCCCAGCGAAATCCATCAACCACAAGATAAAAATAAATAAGCCTATATCACCCTTGAACAAACTCAACCTCTTCTTGATATTACATTCTTCCCTAGCCTCAAAAGTATAGTGAAATATTTCATATTTGGGTGAATTTTGATGCACCTATGGAGAGAATTGAGTTCCCTATTTATACTAAAAGGAGGGGTCAAAAGAGGGGTTGACTAGAGATGACCTAATTGAAGCTCAATAATTTTAATTTTATGTGTAGAGTGACTTTTTCTCCATGTAAAAAATATATTCAAATAAAAATAAATCCTTCTGAGGGGTGAGTTAGAGAACCTTTTCAACTTTCAAGACATATATATATATATATATATATATATATATATATATATATACTTAATTTTGATTTTATAAGTTGTAATGCCAAGATTTGACAATTCAAATGGGTTGTGTTTAGCACCACATTTGGGGCACCTTGACCATATTATGGGGCTCCAACTTTGACAAGGCATATCTCCTCAATTGTGAGGATTTATGTGGCGTGCCACAAACCATTATAAACAAAATGACAAGCACAATCAATTGATGATGGTACCCATAGCAAATTCACTGACCTTCCCATACATTTTACTTAATTAATGTGGGGATTCTCCTAGTTGCTTCTTCGATTTCCATTGGGTACTCCTTGGATGAGGAATTAAATTTTGCATCAAATAAGTGGTCCCAATCAAAATTTGAGTAAAATAATAGGGATGTAAGTTTAAAATATGAATTGAAAAAGTAGATTTTTTATTTTTTATTTTTATTTTTTTAATTACGTTTTCACTCCAAAAATGGTGAATCATCCCCTACGGTTGAAATCATCATCTCGAATCCTATTGGTTTTTATAAGGTTGATTTTGGTTGTACCTTTTTTATTTTGAGGCCCATTTTTTATCTCAAAAGTTCTCTAATGAGAGGAAGATCAGAAGCATGGAGTCATGGGGCGCAACAATTGCAGGCAGAGTAGGTATGTTTCCATCAATGTGAAAGGAGAAGATTGTTGTAATTTGGTTTCCATTAAAAGTATGCAACATGGGTACTCCTTGGATGAGGAATTAAATTCTATATCCAATGAGTTCTCCCGCTCAAAATTTGAGTAAAACCGTAGAGAGATAAGTTGAAAATACGAGTTGAAAAAGTAGTTCTCTTTTTCCCCTCTAAAATTTGATTATGTAATATAATATTATTTTATTATTTCCACTGTTGTTTTATAATATTCCTGAAAATGTTCATTTTAGACCTCAAAATTTCTCTAATGCCCGATCTCCTTCCCGCTTTGACATCAATGGAAAAGGGTAAATCCCCCTAATGAAATATCTGTCTCTTTCTTCCTGCAATATGCATTTCTCCTCCTCTTTGCTTGGATTGATGGAATTCATATCAATGTGATCCTCGTAGAACCCCAAGCTTATGTCAAAAATACTCAAACATCTCTTATGGTAGAAGCTAAGTGAATATGTTATTTATTTGTTCCTTTGTCTCAATGTACTCTACCTTGATATTCTTCTCTGCAACCTACTCTCAAAGAAAGTGATACTTGATAGGAATATGTTTGGTTATTGAATGCATCGCAAGATTCTTAGAGAGACTTATGGCACTGGTGTTATCATAGAATATCATAATGGGCTCATCATACTTCACTTGAAGATCCTATAGAGTTTTCTTCATCCATAGGACCTGAGTATAACATGTTGATGCTTCTATATATTCTAATTTTGTTTTGGAAAAGGATACCACAACCCAAATTCCATTGTTCCTTTGAGATATCTGAAAATACTTTTTACTTATACAACATGGAATTATTTTGGTGTTGCTTGGAAGCTTTCCACTTTTTATGTAGCATTTTCTTCCAAAGACTCTAAATTGCTTGAAATTTATTGTTCCCCCATTCCATAGTTCATATGGAGTCTTGTTGTTGTTACTTCTGAGCATTCCTATGTTGAGAATATGGACATTTGTTTCTACTGCTTGTACCCAAAAGATATTACTTAGTTTGGATTCATGCAAAATAATTGTATTTATTTCCTCTATCGTTTCGTTCTTTATTTCATCGAATCCATTTTGTTGAGGTGTCCTGGATGCTGAGAATTGTCTTTTTATTGCATGTTCTTCACAAAAGTTTTGGCATTCTTTAGACATGAATTCTCCTCCATTATTTGATCTTAAGCACTTGATTTTCAAATAAGTTTTATTTTCAAACATATATTTGTATATCCAGAAGCATTCAAATTATTATGACTTTTCTTTAGGAAACATATTGCTTTCAATCTAGTGTAATTGTCGATGAGCAACATAAAGTGTTGATCACCATCCAATATTTTATTTCTAATTGGTCCATATAGATTAGTGTGTACTAATTACAATGGCATTGAAGTGGAGTGTTCCTTGGTTCTGAATTCAACCCTTGTTTTCTTTTCATGCCGGCAGTGCTTACATATGGTGCTTACTGGTTTTGAGATTTATAGCATATCCCTTACTGCTTCCTTTTTGTTGATTTTGACTAGATTTCCAAAGTGCATGTGACCCATTCTCTTGTTCCAAAGCCAAATTTCATATTCCTTCACGAAACAACAACTTTCCTTTCCAATTTAATCTAAGGTATATATATTATTTGGATTCCTTGATGTTGTTCCCACGATTCTACTTGATTTCTTCCTTCGTATTTCACATTTATTTGAGTAAAAAAAAAGCATGTGGCCTTGGTCATACATTTGACTCACACTCAATAGGTTATGGTTCGTATTTCTAATGAAAAAAACGTTTTCTTCCATTGCATCCTTGCTTCCAAGCTTGATTGTACCCTTTCCTAAAAGCTTGGTTGATCCATCATTTCCAAATGAAATTGATCCATCCATTTGTTTTTGCAAGGTTACAAATTTGACTATATTCCCCATCATGTGTGTTGAAAAAATGTTGTTGACATACTATCCACCTTTTTTGCTTTGTGATCATAAATCAATTGCATAGGTTTTAAAAATTTTCTTCCAAATTCTTGAAGGTTATTTTGGAGGGTTATTGAACCCTTGCTTTGGCTCCTCTGGAGGAATGATCAAATTACAATCCTTTGCTATGTGTCCAAAATTTTTGCACTTGTAACATCTACTTCATTACTTAACAATCTAAAGTTTTTATAGTTTCGGTTATAATATTCACAATTCCTTTTCAGATAGTCACTCTTAGAATAACTTCTGTTATCACAAAATTGTACTTGATTGGCTGTTGATCAGACAACTTAGTGTAACTGTTTCAAACTAGATTTTGACTGAAGCTTAGCCTCTTTAGTATGAGAGGGCTCTGTTAGCCATCCATAATTCTAGTTATACCTAATGATGGCTAGATCAGTTCATGGATTTCCCAAACAAGTTTTTTATGAGAAAACTGTGAGTTTGGAAATCTCACTGTGTTCATTATCCCTCAAGATTCCATTTGTCTGAAGAACCCTCCCTCAAAACCTCCAAATTAGTCCTGTTGTTACAAAGAAAAATTCTTTAAAGCCTTCTTTTCATCATTAAACCCTCATAAAATCTTTCAAAATCCTTCAATTTTCACTCACATATTCCTTCATTCGACTTCCCCTTTCTTCCTCCTTTTTTCCTTATTTTTCTTCGATTTCCTAAAAAATCCCTTTAAAACCTTGAAAAACCTCTTTTTCATGGTTTTAAAACTCTTCTTCTCCCTATCGGAACCCCTCAAAATGATCAAAAAATCCCTCTTTTGGTCTAAAAAGCACCTTTTACATTATAAGGTCTTAAGTCCCTGTGGGCTTAAGGACCTAGCTCCTGCTCCTCTGCGTGACCCAGCGCTATAATCAAGTGCTTAAACCCCTTTAGCCCCTTTTTCCTCCATCCTCGGTCCCCTGTCTCCTCCATAGGACTGCACCGGAGATTTTTCCCTCTACCTATGGGATCCACCTTTCCCGCTCCCATATCCTTCGCAAAAACCCCATTTCCCATTTATAAACCTTCCCTCGACCATTTTTATTCGACATAATCATAGTCGTCGATCTAAAATATCTTATGGCTAGATCTATCTCTTCCACCATCTATCTCCTTTCGTCCATTGCATCCAATCTCGATCGTCGATCTAGTTTTCCCCCAGATCCGACGGCTACCATATAACCCGAAAATTTACACCTCGCCGATCAATCATCCCACTACCAAACAAAACTTCTTATGTCAGCCAGGCCCTAACTTCCACCCATATAGCCACTCCTCCAATTCCCTATTGACACCTGACTCCCACTACTCCCTCGCTCAAGCACCTCTCTCCATCGTGCTCCTCCCCCACCGTTATATCTACGCCACCATATCCAATGGTTCACACCATGTTTTGCACAAATTTTTGTGTCGGGATTTAATCAACCAAACTCTCGTGAAACCACCGGTTCTCGGGACGATGCGTGTCACGCAACATATGGAATCGCGTTCCCCTAGGGAAAAACCACTAACTGCCCAACGACAACATGAAAACCACCGGTGGTTTTTGAAAAACCACTCTCGTCCATTTTTCACACCCAAATCCATTTTAAACCCTATTTTTCGTGGTTTTCTCCATTTCCTCCCTCTGCGGCATTCCTCCACTGCTCCTCCGCCACTCCTCAACCTCTACATGAAATTTTCCAACCCTGCAGGTTTTTGTAACATGTTTTTTTGTTTTTTGCAGGTTCTATGGTGGTTTTAGGGCCGAAAATCCTCCCACAGTCCATAAAAAGATGATATAGAAGGTGAAGACCTTTGTGGTCCAAATAGAGGCCAAATCACGAAGAAAGGGACTGCCAGGGTTTTTTTCATGGTTTGAGTAGTGCTTTATGAGCACGGGTTATACAATCAAACCCTCCAGCACACCAAGAAGACACCTGCAGACAAACAGAAGGGAGAAATAGTAAAGACTGAAGGAAGAAAATCGAGATAAAAGCTTAAATAAAGATTACAGGATCAAACACAGTCAATTAGAAGAAACAGTGAAGTAAAGAATAAAGGAAAGGACATAATTTAAAGTTTGAATAAAAAGGGGATAAAGGCGAGGTTGAAGGCAAAAGAAACAGAGAAATAAAGGGTCGAATCAATCAGAAAGGGAAAAGGACTACAATTTTGCATTATGAAGACCAAAAAGCATCATCAGGGCTTTAAACATAGTTTGTGGATTAAATAAAGATAAAATTAGACCTTAAAGATGCCTTGAATACATCAATAGAAGTAGTTATTCACTTAATAAATCAAATTGACACATGTCACCTACTTTCTGTCCATAAAAGAAAAATAATAGTTATTACGCTAAAGAAGATATTATAAACTATTAGAACAGTTAATATAAAGACAAAAAAAGGCCTAAAAGTCAATCTTTTCAGCTATTTCATGCTCAGGATGTAAAGACATATTTATTACACAGAGAAGTAGTTAAGAGACATTCCTACGTTATGCCTTGCATGGTTTTAAGGATAGGAGTGCATTTACTATGTCATTTATAACTTTTTAAACCCTAGATGGTTCCACCTCCTCATTTGAAGCATAAATATTGCATTCGAACTCATTATATGTGGGGGCATTTGATAACTCTTTGAAGTAATACATAGTTCTGTTGAAGTTGAAAGACATTTGATGTTCTAGAACCTGTGGATTTTTTGACCTATGTTTTGATGGAGAAAGCTCTGTCATTGGATCCCTGAGATTGACTGTTGGTGAAGTATTCTAAATTTTTTATTTTTTTCCTGTTTTCCATTATGTTTTCATTATTTTCTTGCTTACAACAGAGTAAAAATTTTAGGCTAAGAAATGTCTCCTAGAAGCACCTTAGACCTATTTAATCTTCATTGTCTTTATGTTTTCATTTGCTGAAGGTTTTATTAAGTAGTTTGACTTCTTTTCAACCCTCATGCTTGTTTACTTCCTAAATAGTTCAATACAGTGGCCTCAAGAATGATTTATGGTTCTCCCTGCTACTTGCTGCCACTTGAAAATTGTTTCTGAAGTCTCCCTTTAAAGTACCATTGTCCAAAGTCTGCCAAAGAGGTCTGTTTTGATCATACCCTTTGTACTTGCTCAAATAATTGTTTTGAACGTCTTTATAGCTGTAATCACATATATTTATGAGTTCCCTCTTTTATGAATGCAGTTATTTGCGAAACTTGAATTTTTTATTATCCTTGAAAGATAAATCTTTGATGAAATAGAGCATTCCTCGACTCTTAGATTTCATTTTGAAACTTAGTCTTGAAATTGTTATTTGTGGAAAGTGTGATTTGTATAATTCATGGTCAGCCCTATCTATAAAATAATCCTTCATGTTCAACTGATGTTTTAAGTCCCTTTATTGAAGAGTACATATAATTAAGGATTCTTAACTGCCCTTAGTTCTACTTTTCGTTCTAAACCCTTAATGTTAATTTCATTTCACCTAAAAACTTTGTAGATACAATAGCCAAGTTAGATTTTCCCTTTGATACCCCTAATTCATCTACAAACTTGTTACAAACTTCTACTTCACTCCATTGCCTAATGACTTAGAGATTTTCCCTTTCTATCTATGCTGCCTAGGTCATCATGTCCCACAAACAATCAAACAAGCTCATGCTTAATAACTAGCCTAAAATCAACCTTTTTCAAAGCAAACAAGTCATATCGTTGCAAAAAATTGAGAGATCCCTCTCTGAGACTAGGAGGGCTAGATCCTAGAACTATAAATATTGGTTTATATGTTGCCTTGTCATTTAGTATTCCAAACTACGAAATCACAGGATCCCAACATTCCGGCGATCACGGTGGGACCTTTTTGAGTAAAAGTCCCTAAACAAGACACTCAGTATTAATTTAAGTGAAATATAGCTTATTCAAGCACTACCAACATAATGGTAATCATGATAGGATCTGTCTAAATCAGTGGCAATCTAAGTAAACCTTAGGATTCTACGAGACCCTTATCAAACCTTGAAGAAATCCGTTGATAAGCCATAGAGTATACTCTATTTGTTTCACCACCTTAGCTAAGTGTTGAATCAGGAATAGGACACTCTCATAACCAGAGGACCACATAAAAACTCAGAAAAACCCAAAATATTTTAGATTGGTTTTTAAATAAACCATTTATGGTGGACCATAAAACATTTTACCTTCAGAAAAGCTAAAAATTTCCACCTGGCAACTTCACTAGCCCCAGTAGGCCAATTACCTCACTAGTACTCTAGATTTCCTTAGGACTGCGTTAACCAACCCTAAGAAAGTTTATAAACCTAGTTCTTTATTATAGAAATCACTGTGAGAGGAAAAATCTTGAAAAAAAACAATCTTAAAAACTTCAAAACTCTCTAATTTTTGGAAACTAAAATCTAGCTTCACATAGGATTAGCACTAGATCCCATCCAAATCCTAACCCCCCTACCATAGTTGACAATCCAAAAAATATTTTTTGGTAAACTTCTAGATCAAGAAAATCAAATACTGATAGGAGCATCCTAAGAACAAGATTTGTCCCTAAAAATCTTATGGTCTTAGAAGATCCTCACTTTGACTTACCTTAAACAAATAACCTATTGAGAAATAAATCTCAAAGTGATTTAAACCAAGCTGACTTTGAAACCACAGATTTGCAACAGAGCTTTAGTAGAGAAGCTTCACTTTCTACTCCACCTGATTCTCAGCCTCTTCATCATTTCAAATCCACCCATAACAAATCTGCTCATCATCAGTTTGTTGGTCCAAGTGTTTCTTCTACTCCTATCCACACATCCACTATTCAAAACACTCCATTTCAGCCCACTTTCCCTCTTGTTAATCCACCTCTTGTAAATCCCCCATTATTTCCTATCATGGCAACATGGTATGCTCCACTAGTGTTACCACAACCTCTGGTTCCCCTACCCAATGATTACAAATCCAAAATTCCCCATTTCACTAGAAATTAACCTACTACTATCCAACAGCATGTAGATAAAATGAATGATGCCTTTGATTATATGGAAATAGAAGAGGAGACTATTAAGATGAGAATTTTTGCTCAAATTTTAGGAGGAAAAGCCAAGAAATGGTTTAAGGGCTTAAATCCTCATAGCATAAATGATCTCCCTTCTTTATATCAAACATTCATAAACAAATGGGAAATTAGGAAGAACCCTCTCCAAATCCTTTCAAAATATACCAATATCAAAAGAAACTATGTGGAAGGTGTCCATGAAAATTGCACTAGATTCAATAGTGTTTATAATGCACTTCCTCCAGACATGAAACGTCCATTAGGCTTAGCCTTGGCGAAATTTTCAGAGGGCTTTGATTTTGAAATAGCTTACCAAATAAAATAAAGAGACCCTTCAACTTTAGAAGATATGCAGAGGGGAGCCTTAAGTGTAGAAGCAAATCTGATTGAGAAAAGAGCTAGGTTGAGAGCAGAGAAAAGAGTTACATACAGAGATGATAAAATAGCATCAACCTCATCATCAGATACTAAAACTGATAACTTAGTAGAGGTAATGGATATAATGCTTGAAAAGATAAACCTGAATGATAAAGTGCCTCCTAGAGAAAACCAAAATAACCCCCAAAACAGAAATAGAAATACAAATTTCATAAGAGACTCTAATCAAGATAGGCAAAGAGATAATGACCAACAGATTAGGCCTCCCTTTCAACAAAAATATATTGATCAAGAAGAAGAAAGGGAAGTTGAAAGGTTGGAATAAAATCATGTAAATTTGATAGGATCTGAAAGTGAGACAGATGTTTTTCTCACTGAAGAAGAACAAGGATTCTTCTCTTCATAACAAATTGAAAACAACCATGAAGATTCTGAAGATTACAGATTGGGGTTTCAAAATGCAATCATGGAGGTACACAAACAATATAATCTTAGAAGCAAAGGGAGCCCAAAAATTTCTAATGAAAAAAACACTAGTATTGTTGTTAAGAAAACTTCAGAAAATCAGCCCAAAAAGACATCCAGTAACATCAACACTGTGGCCAAGGAAACTGATATAAATAAAGACAAAAATAGTCAGCAAAGTGTTGAAAAAAGCTACCCTAATACTTCTGCTAGTTGCCCTAACAAATCTGTCCCAAATAGCAATCCAAATAAAGTTCAGCAAATTAGAATTGCTGAAAGAATTGTAAATGAAAAAATAGATGTAAATATGTAAAGAACAATAGTTCCTTTCAGCCATGAAGGGGAAAATTCCAAAATCGAAACCACCATACCCTTAGCTGAACTAGTAACACAGGATGTATATAAAAACCAATTTTTGAAAGCTTCGAATATAGGCATTGACACTGATACTTTAAACTTGACAGATGATAAACCAGAGTTATTGTTTGGTCCTAAATTTGAAGGAAAATACCAAGAAGGGGTTGTCCCTCCCTTCTATGTCACCCTGAATATACATGAAAAAATCTTGCATAATGCCATTCTAGACCTAGGTGCGTCACACAATATTATTCCCAAAGTAGTAATGGAATGCATAGGCTTATAAATTACTAAACCATACAAAGACCTATACTCCTTTGATTCAAGCAGGGTAAAATGCTTAGGCTTAATCAAAGATTTGTGTGTCAACTTGGCACAAAGTCCTACCAAGAGACGAGTAATGGACATAGTAGTAATTGACATTCCCCCTAAGTATGGCATGCTTCTATCTAGATCATGGGGAGCCAAATTATAGGGGGGCCTTCAAATCGACATTACGTATGTCACCATCCCAGTATTTAACCAAACTAGAAGACTATACAGGGAATCCCACATGAAATACATGGTGAGCAACATAGATAGACAAAACAATTCTCCTATCTACTCCATCCATTCAAATTTGGATTCCATTATCTTATATAATGAAGATGAAATCAGCCTACAAGAAAAGGAAAAAAAAGGAGAATTTAGTCTACCAGAACAGTCAAATCTACCATCAATTCAAGAAAAGAACAGTCTAGATTTTAGCAACCTTGAACAGCAGAAAGAAAATGAAAATGAGATTGAAATACCTTGGAAAATAAACTTTGATGACTCTTTTAGCAAATTAAGTGTTGTGTAACCAGCTCCAAAAATAGAAGAAAGAGATATGAACGCCTTAGAAATAAGCCACTTCGAGGGGGAAACCTCCAATACATTACATAAATGAACAATTCTTGGATGATACAATTTACAAAACCTCCTTTCTATATATAGGAGTCCATGGGGCCATAATGTAATCCTAGTGGGCCACAATGTAATCCTAGCCGACCTAACAATAATAATTTATGGGCACAATAATAACAAAATGGGGGTTACAAGGGTACAATAATAACAATAAGGGGTTTACACTAACAATAATAAGGGGCTACACTATTAATATAGGGACTTAACATGCCCCTCTCCTTCAAACAAGTGTTGTCCTCAACGCTTGATTATTTCTTGATGCTTATGTATAAAATTCTCATCCTCCCATGTGAAATATTCTACAGGAAAGTTCTTCCACTTGCTGAGATACTCTGAAATTGATCGTACTTGTCGAGTTATTGTTTCTATGACTGCTTCATAACTTCTTTCGATGTGATGTTGATCTTCCTGTTGTTTCATTAGATTCTGCACCAAAGTTGGGTTATCCTTTGAGAGTTGGAGAGCTTGTTGTTGATGCTCGATGTGATATTCCATTAATTTATCATCCATATTTGCTATTACTTTATCCTTCAAACCATCCAATCCGCCTCCATTTATTCTTTAAACCATCTATGTCGCCTTTTCCTTGTTGCTCTTTCGTGTCTTGCTCTTCGTAAGATCAAAATTTGTTGCACTTGGTACTGTAATTTTGATATCTCATACTCCAATTCTTCCACTTCATGCATCATAGTATAGATTTCTGAGGGCTTAATGGGTGTTTAATTATTTTTGGGAGGCATTTCATAACGAAATACTGAAATATATGCTCAATAGGCCCTTGGAATCACTTCAAACTGATTTTTCAAAAGAGATTTATGCACTCCGAAAACAAATAAACACCGTTTACTTGCTTTTGATAGAGCTAGATATTGAATTTGATTATCTCGTGATTATAGAACTTAAATATCTGAATTTCAGCTTCCGTAGCAGCTCCCTCTCAAGCTTCTTTCAAATCTCCATGTCCGATCTAATTTGATTCCCCAAGACAAAGTTGTGTCCAATCTCCCACAATGACCTAATTTCGGACTCCGGTTCAAGAGGGAGCACACTTGTAGGAATTGCCACGTGTCACTGTTTCGTCCTTTGTCTCTGAAATTGATAGCCAAGAAACTAGAGTCCGTGTACTTGTGACCACCTTTTACGGCACTCAAATCCACTGCCCAGAGAGAGAGTTATTGAACTTTTCCCACGATCACCTCTTTGAGATGAAATTCAGGAGCCTGAAAAAGCACTACCTTCCACAGATCATATCTCCAAAAATATTGCGAACCAATCTCTGAAATTTTTTGATGAATTTCCTCAGGATTTCAGCTTCGTACCATATGAATTTCAGATTCCGAACCTTCGTAGAAAAAAATTTATAGCGCAAATTCCACGATGACCTGTTTAGGAGCCTGAAAAAATACCTGACTTCCACAGATCATATCTCCGAAATTATTGCGAACCAAACTCTGAAATTTTTATACAAGCTTCCTCAGGATTTTTTCTTCGCACCCTAAAAATTTCATCTTCTGAAACTTCGTAGAAAAAAAGTTATAGCGAAAATGCCACGATGACCTGTTTGGAGCAGCGAAACCCTAGAATCCAAAGCTCTGATACCAAATGTTGTGTAACCAGCTCCAAAAAGAGAAGAAAAGAGATATAAACGCCTTATAAATGAGCCACTTCAAGGGGGAAACCTCCAATACATTACATAAATGAACAATTCTTTGATGATACAATTTACAAAACCTCCTTTCTATATATAGGAGTCCATGGGGCCATAATGTAATCCTAGTGGGCCACAATGTAATCCTAGCCGACCTAACAATAATAATTTAAGGCACAATAATAACAAAATGGGGGTTACAAGGGCACAATAATAACAGTAAGGGGGCTACACTAACATAATAAGGGGACTACACTATTAATATAGGGACTTAACATTAAGTGCACCAAAGTGTATGGATATAGAACATAAACAAAGGATTTTCCTATAAACTGGATTTTCCATGCACAAATAAGATTGCTGAATATGAAGCCCTCCTTATTGGTCTACACTTACTCAAATATTTATGAGGTGAAAGAATATCATTCCAAGGGGATTCTGAGCTAATTATTAGACAGATCAAAGGGGAATATTCAACCAAAAACCCAAAACTCAGAGAGTATAGAAATGTTGCCCTTGATCTCTTAAAAACCTTTGAAAAATATGAACTCATTTTCATCCCAAGAGCTCAAAATAATCTAGCAAATGAACTTCCCTTCGCTGCTAGTAATTTCCAAATACCATAGAAAAATGAACAATCTGGTATAAAGGTAAAAAATAGACCTGCAATACCTGACAATGAAGATTATTGGCAAGTGCTTGAAGGATAAAACACATAGATGATTTTCTACAATCAAAGAATGACTTTGCCATACCAACACCTACTTCAAGCCATGAGGAAAATTGTTTTAATGAAGAACAAAACCCTGAAATAGAGTTCTCTTTTTCTGCTGATATAAACCATTTTGAACATCCTTTTAGAGCAGAAATAGTTGACAATGCAGACCAGAAAGACCTGGAAGTTTTACAATGTAAAAATGATATAATTCCAAGAGGTCTTACACCATTATAATAGCTTTTTGATTTCAATGATGTAGCAAAATAACCAAGAATGGAGCCTATAGAAACAAACATAGAAGAGAATAACATAGGCAGCCTATTAGAACCCAAAATGATAAAGTTATCCAACACTTTCCCAACTCATATCAAACAAAAATACATAGAACTTTTCAAAGAATTTATAGATGTGTTTGCATGCGGATACAAGGATCTAAAATCATATGATACCAGCATCATTCAACACAAAATTCCCCTTAAAGAAAATCAGAAACCTTTCAAACAAAAACTCAGAAGGATAAACCCTATTTTATTACCTTTAGTTGAGAAAGAGATTAAGAAGATGTATGATGCTGGGATCATAGTTCCCATCAGGTATTCAGAATGGGTTTCCAGCTTAGTATCTGTTAGGAAAAAGACTAGGGAAATTAGACTCTGCATTGTTTTCAGAGAGCCTCCCTTAAAGATAACTATCCCTTGCCAAAAATGGATCATATACTTCAAAAGGTGGTTGTGTCTAAAATAATTTCATTGTTGGATGGGTTCTCGGGTTACAATCAGGTGTTAATACTCCCAAGTGATCAACATAAAACCACTTTTACTACACCTTGGGGTACATTCATGTATGTCAAAATGCCATTTGGTTTTATGAATGCAGGGGCCACCTTCCAAAGGGCCATGGACATAGCCTTTTAAGAAGACATAGGCTATTTTATAATCATTTACCTCGATGACATTACTGTTTTCTCTAAAACTGATGAAGAACACTTGATTCATTTAAGAAAAGTTTTTTAGAAATGTAGGAAATATGGCTTATATTTAAATCCCAAAAAGACACTCATTGGTCTCCAAGAAGGAAAGCTTCTTGGCCACATAATTTTTGAAGAGGGAATCAAAGTAGACCCTAAAAGGATTGATGGCATATTGAAAAATCAACCATGCTAGAAACCTCAAAGAATTACAATCTTTCATTGGGAAATTTTTTTTTTAAGGAGATTCATCCCCAAAATTGCTGAGCTACTAAGAAATATCACAAACATGCTTAAGAAAGAGATAGGTGTTAAATGGACAATACAAGCTAATAAATCATTTGAACTAGTGAAACAAGCTCTTACTCAAACACGGGTTCTCATACGTCCTGATTTCACCAAAGATTTCTATATCTTTTCCTTTGCATCTGAACATAAAATAGTTGCAGTATTAGAGCCAAAGAATGACATGGGGCATGAACAACCAATATCCTTTTTTAGTAGGGCCTTAAGAGATGCTCCACTCAAGTATAACATCATGGAGAAACAAGCCTTAGCCTTGTTAAAAGCATTGAAAGACTTTAGAGTCTACATTTTGCATTCTCATATCATTGCTTTTGTCCCACATAATGTTGTCAAAGATATTCTAAGTCAAGACCCTCATGGTAAAAGGGGAAAATGGATTGCTATTATTTTAGAATATGACATAGAAATCAGGCCTACCAAACTAATCAAAGGGCATGGATTAGCAAAACTCATGGCTGAGTCAAAATTACAAGCACTAGATATGAATATGGTTGATGTTTTGGAAGAAATAGAAGAATTCACAGTTCCATTTACTGAAGAAATTTTTTTGAATTCACCTTGGTATGCTGATATCATATATGTGCTGCTTTATCTGAATACCCCTCCTTCTTTGTCTAAAACAAAAGACAGATTTTTGAAGCAGACGTCTTTGAATTATTTCATATTAGATGGGGTTTTATATTGGAAGAATGTTGTTGGAATATTGCTTAAATGTTTTCTTGAGATTGATGTAGGAAAAACCATGCATGAGCTGCATGAAGGAGAATGTGGAGGACATCTATACTAGAAGACTACAACAAATAAAATCCTCAGATTTGGTTACTATTTTCCCACCCTTTCCCCAGACACTCAGAAAATTGTAATATTTTGCCATATGTGTCAAATTTTTTATGGCAAGAGAAAACTCCTACCTTTACCTTTACATCCCATCAATGTTGAGGCTCCTTTCCAACAATGGGGTTTGGACTTCATTGGGGAAATTTACCCATCTTCATCAGCCCAACACAAGTGGATCCTCACTGCCACTGATTATTTTACCAAATGGATAGAAGCCATACATTCTAGGAATGCTACTGACTCTGTCATTATCAAGTTCCTTGAAACCAATATACTATCTAGACTTCGTTGTCCAAGAAAAATTATCACAGATAATGTTGTTGCCTTCAAATCTAAAATAATGATTGACTTCTTCCATAAGTATCGTATTACCTTGGGTCATTCCACTGCCTACTATCCTCAAATAAATGGATTAGCTGAATCCTCTAACAAGAGCGTCATCAATATTATCAAAAAACTATTGGAATAGAATTAGAAATCATGGCATAGTAAGCTTATTCATGCTTTGTGGGATGATATATTAACCACCAAAAAATCAATAAATATGTCCCCCTATCAACTGGTTTATGGCATGGATGCAGTTTTCCCAACCTCTTTAGGATTTCCAGCCATGAAACTCCTTCAAGAAGTACAAACTGAGGAAAATGATATGCAAAGAAGGATAAATCAGACCATTCATTTACAACAGTCAAGAGACGAAGTGTACAATAGAATGCAAATAGTCCAAGAAAGAATCAAGAAGTTATTAGACAAGAGGACTAAAGAAAATGATTTCCAAGTTGGATATGTAGTTCTAAAGTGGGATTCTAGAAGGGAAGAAAAGGGAAAACATGGAAAATTTGAAAATCTATGGAAAGGGCCCCACATTATTCATTCTATTAGGGGTCACAATGCATTCCTTATGCAAAATCTGAATGGAGAAGATTTATTTGGAGGTACTGTCAATGGAAAGATGCTCAAACACTATTTCTTCCAAGAGTCCTAAATTTCAAAGATTTTATTTTTCACTATATATAACATTTCTTCTCAAATTTGAAAAAAGGAAAAACACAAAAAAATAGAAAAAGAAAAGAGGGCAAATTCAAAAGAGGTACAACCCCATATCCAAAAAAGAGAATTTTTTGAAAGTGAGCAAATCTAAGTGCCACTGTTGATTAAGAAATGATATATTGTTCGGTCATCTAGCTTAAACATGGATGAATATACTTTTAGTTTACTACTGATAGGTTAGTGAATCAAATTTTCCAAACTATTTAATCTTGGCTTATCAGTAGAATAGATTATGATAGAAGACGAATGGTTCTAACAAGCTCAAAAGTTGAACCAAGAAAGACTAGAAAAATAACAGCTCTAAAAAGATCAAATCTAGAGCTGAAAGGAAGAATGAAGGATGTTTTTTGTTTTTTCAAATATTAAGTCTTCACAGTTTTGTTTTTAAATTTCTGCAAACAAAGTCTATGTGCAACTTTTACATACATCCATAGACACCATAGTAGATCAGACAGTCTAATCCTAATTTGACTATGTTTAAATTTCCTGTTTTAGAAATAGAGAATAAAATTTGTCAAAAAGCTTAATCTTGACAGATGGTAGCTTAGGTAGAAAATAAAGAGTTCGATAGTTTAATATGGACTCTTCGAAGAAATAAGGTTAGGATTAGATAGTTTATTTCTGTTTTCAAAAAATAAAATGTCAAAGAGTTTTCTAGTTCAAATGCACTCAAAAAAGGAAGAAAAATATGCTAGGAAAAAGTAAGATTGGGTAGGTAGTGATGCTATTTTGAAGAAGTTATATGTTTCATATTGATAAAAGTTGTCCTTTTCAGAGAACGATCAGCAAGAAAAGAATAAATTTTCCAAATGGATGAGCACTGGTCTGCTAAAAGCCAGATATTGATAACTAAGGTTCTAGACACCTAGAAGGACATTTGTCCTCCCCAAGTGGAGCCACTGTTAGCGATCTATAATTCCAGTTATACCTAATGATGGCTAGTTTAATTCATGGATTTCCCAAACAAGCTCTTTATGAGAAAACTATGAGTTTGGAAATCTCACTGTGTTCATTATCCCTCAAGAATCCATTTATGTGAAGAATCCTCCTTCAAAACCTCCAAATTAGTCCTATTGTTACAAAGAAAATTTCTTTAAAGCCTTCTTTTCATCATTAAACCCTCATAAAAGCTTTCAAAATCCTTCAGTTTTCACTCACTTTTTCCTTCTTTCGAATTCCCCTTTCTTCCTCCTTTTTTCCTTCTTTTTCTTTGTTTCCCTAAAAAATCCCTTTAAAACCTTCAAAAACCTCTTTTACATGGTTTGAAAACTCTTCTTCTCCCTATCAGAACCCCTCAAAATGATCAAAAAATCCCTCTTTTGGTCTAAAAAGCACCTTTTACATTATAACGGCTTAAGCCCCTATGGACTTAAGGACCCAGCTCTTTCTCCTCTGCGTGACCCAGCACTATAATCAAGTGCTTCAACCCCTTCAGCCCCTTTTTCCTCTGCCCTAGATCCTCTTTCTCTTCCACAGGACCGCGCCCGAGAGTTTTCCCTCTACCCAGGGGACCCACCTTTTCCCGCTCCCATTTCCTTCGCAAAAACCCCATTTCCCATTTATAAACCTTCCCTTGACCATTTTTCTCCAACATGATCGTAGCTGTCGATTTGCAAGATCTAATGGCTAGATCTGTCTCTTCCACCATCTATCTCCTTTCCTCCATCGCATCCAATCTCGATCGTCGATATGGTTTTCCCCCCAGATCCGACGGCTACCATATAACTCGAACATTTACACCCCATCAATCAACCATCCAACTACCAAAAAAAACTGCTTACGTCAGCTGGGCCCTACCTTCCACCCACAGAGCCGCTCCTCCAATCCCCTCTTGACACCTCGCTCACACTACTCCCTCACTCGACCACCTCTCTCCATCGCGCTCCTCCTCCACCGTTGGATCTACGCCTCCAGATCCAACAGTTCAGATCGTGTTTCACGTAAATTTTTGTGTCGGGGTTTAATCAACCAAACTCACGCGAAACCACCAGTTTTCTGGAGGATGCATGTCACGCAACGTATGGAATCACGTTCCCCCAGGGCAAAACCACTAACCTCCCAACAGCAGCGTGGAAACCACTCTCGTCCATTTTTCATGCCCAAATCCATTTTAAACCCTATTTTTCACATTTTTCTCCATTTCCTCCCTCTGCATCACTCCTCCACTGCTCCTCCACTACTCCTCAGCCTTTACATGTAGTTTTTGCAACCCCGCAGGGTTTTATAATGTGTTTGTTGGTTTTATGCAGGTTCTATGGTAGTTTTAGGGCCGAAAACCCTCCCACAGTCCATTAAAACACGAGCCAGAAGGTGAACACCTTTGTGGTCCAAATAAAGGCCAAATCACGAAGAAAGGGACTTCCAGGGTTCATATCATGGTTTGATCAGTGCTTTATGAGCACAGGTTATACAATCAAACCGTCCAACACACCAAGAAGACACCTAAAGACAAACAGAAGCGAAAAATAGTAAAGACCAAAGGAAGAAAACTGAGATTAAAGCTGAAATAAAGATTAGAGGATCAAAAAAAGTCAGCTAGAAGAAACAGTGAAGTAATGAAGAAAGGAAAGGACATAATTTAAAGTTTAAATAAAAATGGGATAAAAGCGAGGTTGAAGGCCAAAGAAATAGAGAAATAAAGGGTCGAATCAATCAGAAATAAAAAGGGACTACAATGTTTCATTATGAAGACCAAAAAGCATCATAAGGGCTTTAAACACAGTTTATGGATTAAAAAAAGATAAAATTAGACCTTAAATAAGCTTCGAATACATCAACAGAGGCAGTTATTCACTTAATAAATCAAATTGACACGTTTCACCTACTTTATGTCGATAAAGGAAAAATAACAGTTATTACACTAAAGAAGATATTATAAACTGTCAGAATAGTTAATATAAAGACAGAAAAAGGCCTCAAAGTCAATCTTTTCAGCTATTTCATCCTCAGGAAGTAAAGACATATTTATTACACAGAGAATTAGTTAAGAGACATTCCTACCTTATGCCTTGCATGGTTTTAAATATAGGAGTGCATTTACTATGTCATTTATAACATTTTAAAACCTAGATGGTTCCACCTCCTCATTTGCAGCATAAATATTGTATTGGAACTCATTATATATGGGGGCATCTGATAACTCTTTGAAGTAATACATAGTTCTGCTGAAGTTGAAAGACATTTGATGTTCTGGAACCTGTGGATGTTTTGACCTATTTGTTGATGGAGAAACCTCTATCATTGGATCCCTGAGCTTGGTTTTTGGTGAAGTATTCTAAATTGTTGTTTTTTTTCCCATTTTCCGTTCTGTTTTCGTTATTTTCTTGCTTACAGTAGAGTAAAAATTTTAGGCTAATAAATGTCTCCTAGAAGCACCTTAGACCTGTTTACTCTTCACTGTCTTTATGTTTTCATCTGTTGAAGGTTTTATTAAGTAATTTGACTTCTTTTCAACCCTTATGATGCTTGTTTACTTCATAAATAGTTTAATACAGTGGCCTCAATAATTATTTATGGTTCTCCCTACTACTTGCTACTACTTGAAAACTATTTCTGAAGTATCCCTTTAAAGTACCATTGTCCAACGTCTGCCAAAGAGGTATGTTTTGATCATACCCTTTGTACTTGCTCAAATGATTGTTTTGAAGGTCTTTATAGCTGTAATCACAAATTTTTAGGAGTTTCCTCTTCTATGAATGTAGTTATTTGTGAATCTTGAATGTTTTCTTATCCTTGAAAGTGAAATAAATCTTTGATGAAATAGAGCGTTCCTCGACTCTTAGATTTCATTTTGAAAGTTGGTCTCGAAATTGTTATTTGTTGAAAGTGTGATTTGTAGAATTCATGGTTAGCCCTGTCTATAAAATAATCCTTCATGTTCAAATGATGTTTTAAGTCCCTTTGTTGAAGAGTACATATAATTAAGGATTCTTAACTGCCCTTAGTTCTACTTTTCATTATAAACCCTTAATGTTCATTTCAATTCACCTGAAAACTTTGTAGATCGAATAGCGAAGTTAGATTTGCCTTTTGATACCCCTAATTCATCAAAAAACTTTTTACAAAACTCTACTTGACTCCATTTCTCAATGACTTAGAGATTTCCCCTTTCTATATATGTTCCCTAGATCATCATGTCCCACAAAAAATCAAACAAGCTCATGCTTAATAACTAGCCTAAAATCAACCTTTTTCAAAGGAAACAAGTCATATCTTTGCAAACAATGGAGAGATCTCTCTCTGAGACTAGGAGGGCTAGCTCCTAGAACTCTAAAGACTGGTTCATATGTTGCCTTGTCATTTAGTATGCCAATCTGCTAAATCACAGGATCCCAACATTCTGGAAATCATGGTGGGACCTTTTTGAGTAAAAGTCACTAAAAAAGACACTCAATATTCATTTAAGTGAAATGTAGCTTCTTCAAGCACTACCAGAATAATGGTAATAATGATAGGATTTGTCTAAATCAGTGGCAATCTAAGTAAACCTTAGGATTCTATGAGACCCTTATCAAAGCTTGAAGAAATCAGCTGATAAGCCATAGAGTAGACTCTGTTTGTTTCACCACCTTAGCTAAGTGTTGAATCAGGAATAGGACACTCTCATAACCAAAGAACCACATAAAAACTCAGAAAAACCCAAACCATTTTAGATTGGTTTTCAAATAAACCATTGATGGTGGACCATAAAACATTTTACCTTCAAAAAAGCTAAAAATTTTCACCTGGTGACTCCACTAGCCCCAGTAGACCTATTACCTCATTAGTACTCCATATTTCCTTAGGACTGTGTTAACCAGCCCTAAGAAAGTTTAGAAACCTAGTTCTCTATTATAGAAATCACTGTGAGAGGAAAAATCTTGAAAAAACAATCCTAAAAACTTCAAACCTCTCTAATTTTTGGAAATTGAAATCTAAATTCACATAGTATCAACACTAGATCCCATCCAGATCTTAATCCCCCTACCATAGTTGACAATCCAAAAATATTTTGTGGAAAACTTCTAGATCAGGAAAATCAACTACTAATAGGACCATCCTAAGAACAAGATCTGTCCCTAAAAATCTTACGGTCTTAGAAGATCCTCACTTTGACTTACCTTACACAAAGAACCTATTCAGAAATAAATCTCAAAGTGATTTAAACCAAGCTGACTTTGAAACCACAGATTTGCAATAGAGCTTTAGCAGAGAAGCTTCACCTTCTACTCCACCTGATTCTTAGCCTCTTCATCATTTCAGCTCCACCCATAAAAAATCTGCTCCTCATTCGTTTTCTGGTCCAGGTGTTTCTTCTACTCCTATCCACACATCCACTGTTCAAAATACTCCATTTCAGCCCACTTTACCTCTTGTTAATCCACCTCTTGTAAAAATCCCCATTATTTTATATCATAGCAACATGGTATGCTCCACTAGTGTTACCGCAACCTCGGGTTCCCCTACCCAATGATTACCAATCCAAAATTCCCCATTTCACTGGAAATGAACCTACTACTACTCAACAACATGTAGATAAAATAAATGATGCCTTTGATTATATGGATATAGAAGAAGAGACCATTAAGATGAGAATTTTTGCTCAAATTTTAGGAAGAGAAGCCAAGAAATGGTTCAAGTGCTTAACTCCTCACAGCATAAATGATCTCCCTTCTTTATATCAAACATTCATAAACAAATTGAAAATTAGGAAGAACCTTCTCCAAATCCTTTCAGAATATACCAATCTCAAAAGAAACTATGGGGAAGGTGTCCAAGAATATTGCACTAGATTCAATAGTGTTTATAATGAATTTCCTCTAGAAATGAAACCTCCATTAGGCTTAGCTTTGGCTAAATTTCCCGAGGGCTTTGATCCTGAAATGGCCTACCAACTAAGAGAAAGAGACCCCTCAACTTTAGAAGATATGAAGAGGGGAGCCTTAAGTGTAGAAGAAAATATGATTGAGGAAAGAGCTAGGTTGATAGCAGAGAAAAGAGTTACATACAAAGATGATACAATAGCATAAACCTCATCATCAGATACTAAAATTGATAACTTAGTAAAGGTAATGGATAGAATGCTTGAAAAGATAAACCTGAATGATAGAGTGCCTCCTAGAGAAAACCAAAATAGCCCCCAAAACAGAAATAGAAATACAAATTTCAGAAGAGACTCTAATCAAGATAGGAAAAGAGACAATGACCAACAGATTAGGCCTCCCTTTCAACAAAACTATATTGATCTAGAAGAATAAAGGGAAGTTGAAAGGTTGGAATAAAATCATGTAAATCTGATAGGATCTGATAGTGAGACAAATGTTTTTCTCACTGAAAAAGAACAAGGATTCTTCTCCTCAGAACAAATTGAAAACAACCATGAAGATTCTGAAGATTACAGATAATGGTTTCAAAATGCAATCATGGAGGTACACAAACAATATAATCTTAGAAGCAAAGGGAGCCCAGAAATTTATAATGAAAAAAACTCTAGTACTGTTGTTAAAAAAACTTCAGTAAATTAGCCCAAAAAGACAGCCAGTAACATCAACACTGTGGCCAAGAAAACTGATATAAATAAAGACAAAAATAGTCAGCAAAGTGTTGAAAAAAGCTGCCCTAGTACTTCTGCTAGTGGCCCTAAAAAATCTGTCCCAAATAGCATTCCAAATAAAGTTCAGCAAATCAGAATTGCTGAAAGAATTGTAAATGAGAAAACAGATGTAAATATTTCAAGAACAATAGTTCCTTTCAGCCTTGAAGGGGAAATTTCCAAAATCAAAATTACCATACCCTTAGCTAAACTAGTAACTTAGGATGTATATAAAAGCCAAGTTTTGAAAGCTTTGAATATAGGCAGTGACACTGATACTTTAAACTTGACAGATGATAAACCAGAGTTATTGTTTGGTCCTGAAGTTGAAGGAAAATACCAAGAAGGGGTTGTCCCTCCCTTCTATGTCACCCTGAATATACATGACAAAATCTTGCATAATGGCATGCTAGACTCAGGTTCTTCACACAATATTATGCCCAAATTAGTAATGGAAAGCCTAGGCTTAGAAATTACTAAACCAGACAAAGACCTATACACCTTTGATTCAAGCAGGGTCAAATGCTTAGGCTTAATATAATATTTGTGTGTCAACTTGGCAAAAATTCCTGCTAAGAGTCTAGTAATGGACATAGTAGTAGCTGACATTCCCCCTAAGTATGGCATGCTTCTATCTAGATCATGGGGAGCCAAGGTACAGGGGAGCCTTCAAATGGACATGTCTTATGCCACCATCCCAATATTTAACCAAAATAGAAGACTATACAGAGAATCCCACATGAAATACATGGTGAGAAACATAGATAGACCAAACAATTCTCCTATCTACTCCATCCATTCAAAATTGGATTCCTTTATCTTATATAATGAAGATGAAATCAGCCAACAAGAAAAGGAAAACAAAGGAGAATTTAGTCTACCAGAACAGTCAAATCTGCCATCAATTCAAGAAAATAACAGTCCAGATTTTAGCAACCTTGAACAGTAGAAAGAAAATGAAAATGAAATTGAAATACCTTGGAAAATAAACTTTGATGGCTCTTGTAGAAAATTAAGTGCAGGGGCTGGTGTATGGATACAGAACATAAACAAATAATTTTCCTATAAACTAGATTTTCCATGCACAAATAAGATTGTTGAATATGAAGCCCTCCTTATTGGCCTACACTTACTCAAATATTTATGAGCTGAAATAATATCAGTCCAAGGGGATTCTGAGCTAATTATCAGACAGATCAAAGGGGAATATTCAACCAAAAACCAAAAACTTAGAGAGTATAGAAATGCTGCCCTTGATCTCCTATAAACCTTTGAAAAATATGAACTCATTTTCATCCCAAGAGCTCAAAATCATCTAGAAAATGAACTTGCCTTTGCTGCTAGTAATTGCCAAATACCATAGACAAATGAACAATCTGACATAAAGGTAAAAAACAGACCTGCAATACCTGAAAATGAAGATTATTGGCAAGTGTCTTAAGGAGACAAACACATAGATGATTTTCTGCAATCAAATAATTACTTTCCCATACCAACACCTACTTCAAGCCATGAGGAAAACTGTTTTACTGAAGAACAAAACCCTGAAATAGAGTTCTCTTTTTCTGCTGATATAAACAATTTTGAACATCCTTTTAGAGTAGAAATAGTTGAAAATGCAGACCAGAAAGACCTGGAAGTTTTACAATGTAAAAATGATACAATTCCAAGAGGTCTTACACCATTAGAACATCTTTTTTATTTCAATGATGTAGCCAAAGAAATAAGAATGGAGCCTATAGAAACAAACATAGAAGAACATAACATAGGCAGCCTAGTAGAACCCACATTGATAAAGCTATCCACCACTCTCCCAGTTCATATCAAACAGCAATACATAGAACTTTTCAAAGAATTTAAAGATGTGTTTGCATGGGGATACAAACATCTAAAATCATATGATACCAGCATCATTCAACACAAAATTCCCCTTAAGGAAAATCAGAAACCGTTCAAACAAAAACTCAAAAGGATAAACCTTATTTTATTACCTTTAGTTGAGAAAGAGATTAAGAAGAAGTATGATGCTGGGATCATAGTTCCCATCAGGTATTCAGAATGCGTTTCCAACTTAGTATCTGTTAGGAAAAAGACTGGGGAAATTAGACTCTGCATTGATTTCAGAAATCTAAATAGATCCTCCCTTAAAGATAATTATCCCTTGCCAAAAATGGATCATATACTTGAAAAGGTGGTTGGGTCTAAAATAATTTCACTATTGGATGGGTTCTCAGGTTACAATCAGGTGTTAGTACTCCCAAGTGATCAACATAAACCTGCTTTTACTACACCTTGGGGTATATTCATGTATGTCAAAATGCCATTTTGTTTAATTAATGCAGGGGCCACCTTCCAAAGGGCCATGGACATAGCCTTTTCGGAAGACATAGGCTATTTTATAATCATTTACCTCGATGACATTATTGTTTTCTCTAAAACTGATGAAGAAAACTTGATTCACTTACGAAACGTTTTTGAGAGATGTAGGAAATATGGCTTATCTTTGAATCCCAAAAATACACTCTTTGGTCTCCAAGAAAGAAAGCTTCTTGGCCACATATTTTCTGAAGAGGGAATCAAAGTAGACCCTAAAAGGATCGATGGCATATTGAAAATCAGCCATCCTAGAAACCTCAACGAATTACAATTTTTCATTGGGAAAATAATTTTTTTAAGTAGATTCATCCCCAACCTTGCTAAGCTACTAAGAAATATCACAAAAATTCTTAATAAAGAGATAGTTGTTAAATGGAAAATACAAGCTAAGCAATCATTTGAACTAGTGAAACAAGCTCTTACTCAAACACGAGTTCTCATAAGTCCTGATTTCACCAAAGATTTCTATATCTTTTCCTTTGCATCTGAACATACAATAGCTGCAGTATTACTGCAAAAGAATGACATGGGGCATGAACAACCAATATCATTTTTTAGTAGGGCCTTAGGAGATGCTCCACTCAAGTACAACATCATGGAGAAACAAGCCTTAGCCTTGGTAAAAGCATTGAAAGAATTTAGAGTCTACATTTTGCATTCTCATGTCATTGCTTTTGTTGCACATACTGTTTTCAAAGATATTCTAAGTCTAGACCCTCATGGTAAAAGGAGAAAATGGATTGTTGTTATTTTAAAATATGACTTAGAAATCAGGCTTACCAAACTAATCAAAGGGCAGGGATTAGCAAAACTCATGGATGAGTCAAACTTCCAAGCACTAGATATGAATATGGTTGATGTTTTGGAGGAAACAAAAGAATTTACAGCTCCATTTATTGAAGATATGTTTTTGAATTCACTTTGGTATGTTGATATCATATATGTGTTGCTTTATTTTAATACCCCTCCTTCTCTGTCTAAAACTAAAGCTAGATTTTTGAAGAAGAAGGCTTTGAATTATTGCATATTAGATGGGGTTTTATATTGGAAGAATTATGTCAGAATATTCCTTGTTTACTTGAGATTGATGCAGGAAAAATCATGCATGAGTTGCATGAGGGAGAATTTGGAGGACATCTATACTGGAAGACTACAGCAAATAAAATCCTCAGATCTGGTTACTATTGGCCCAGCCTTTTCCCAGACACTCAGAAACTTGTCATGTTTTTCCATAAGTGTAAAATTTTTGATGGCAAGAGAAAATGCCTACCTTTACCTTTACATCCCATCAGTGCTGAGGCTCCTTTCCAACAATGGGGTTTGGAATTCATTGGGGAAATTCACCCATATTCATCAGCCAAACACAAGTGGATCCTCACTACGACTGATTATTTTACCAAATGGATAGAAGCCATACCTTCTATGAATGCTACTGACTCTATCATTATCAAGTTCCTTGAAACCGATATACTATCCAGATTTGGTTGTCCTAGAAAAATTATCACAGATAATGCTGTTGCCTTCAAATCTAAAAGAATGATTGACTTCTGCCATAAGTATCGTATTACCTTGGGTCATTCCATTGCCTACTATCCTCAAGGAAATGGATTAGCTGAATCCTCCAAAAAGAGCCTTGTCAATATTATCAAAAAAAGGTTGGAATAGAATTATAAATCATGGCATAGTAAGCTTACTCATGCTTTATGGGCTGATAGAATAACCACCAAAAAATAAATAAATATGTCCCCCTATCAGCTGGTTTTTGGCATGGATGCAATCTTCCCAACCTCTTTAGGAGTTCCAGTCATGAAACTCCTTCAAAAATTATAAACTGAGGAAAATGATATGCAGATAAGGATAAATCATATTGTTTATTTACAGCAATCAAGAGAGGAAGTGCACACCAGAACGCAAATAGTCCAAGAAAGCATCAAGAAATTATTTGACAAGAGGGCTAAAGAAAATGATTTCCAAGTTGGAAATGTAGTTCTAAAGTGTGATTATAGAAGGGAAGAAAAGGGAAAACATGGCAAATTTGAAAATCTGTGGAAATGGCTCATTCTATCAGGGGTCACAATGCATTCCTTCTGCAAAAGCTGAATGGAGCAGATTTATTTTGAGGCCCTGTCAATGGCAAGATGCTCAAACACTATTTCTACCAAGAGTCCTAAATTTCAAAGCTTTTATTTTTCACTCTATATAACATTTCTTCTCAAATTTGAAAAAACAAAAAACAAAAAAACAATAGAAAAATAAAAGAGGGCATATTCAAAAGAGGTACAACCCCATACCCAAAAAAGAGAATTTTCTAAAATTGAGAAAATCTAAGTGCCACTACTGATTAAGAAATGATATATTGTTCAGTCATCTAGATTAAACATGGTTGAACATACTTTCAATTTACTGCCAATAGGTTAGTGAATCAAGTTTTCCAAATTGTTTAATCTTGGCTTATTAGTAGAATAGATTAGGATAGAAGAAGAATGGTTCTAACAAGCTCAAAAGTTGAACCAAGAAAGACTAGAAAAAGAACAACTCTAAAAATATCAAATCCAGAGTTGAAAGGAAGAATGAAGGATGTTTTTTGTTTTTTCAGATCTCAAGACTTCACAGTTTTGTTTTTAAATTTTTGCAAATAAAGTCTATGTGCAGCTTGTACATATAGCCATAGACACCATAGCATACCAGACAGTCTAATCCTGATTTGAATATGTTTAAATTTCTTGTTTTAGAAATAGAGAATAAAATTTGTCAAAAAGCTTAATCTTGATAGATGGTAGCTTAGGTAGAAAATAAAGAGTTCAACAGTTTAATCTGGACTCTTAGAAGAAATAAGAATAGGATTAGATAGTTTATTTCTGTTTTCAAAAAATAAAATGTCAAAGAGTTTATAGTTCAAATGCACTCAAAAAAGGAAGAAAAAATGCTAGGAAAAAGTAGGATTGGGTAGATAGAGATGTTGTTTTGATGAAGTTACATGTTGCAGATTGATAAAAGTTGTCCTTTTCAAAGAAAGATCAGCAAGAAAAGAAGAAATCTGCTCAATGGATGAGGCACTGGTCTGCTAAAAGCCAGAGATTGATAACTAAGGTTCTGGACACCTAGAAGGACCACTGTCCTCCCCAAGTGGAGCCACTATTAGCCATCTATAATTCTAGTTATACCTAATGATGGCTAGATCGGTTCATGGATTTCCCAAACAAGCCTTTTATGAGAAAACTGTGCGTTTGGAAATCTCACTATGTTCATTATCCCTCAATATTCCATTTATATGAAGAATCCTCCCACAAAACCTCCAAATTAGTCCTGTTGTTACAAAGAAAAATGCTTTAAAGACTTATTTTCATCATTAAACCCTCATTAAATCTTTCAAAATCCTTTAGTTTTCACTCACTTTTTCCTTCATTCAAATTCCCCTTTCTTCCTCCTTTTTTCCTTCTTTTTCTTCATTTCCCTAAAAAATCCCTTTAAATCCTTGAAAAAACTCTTTTTCATGGTTTGAAAACTCTTCTTCTCCCTATCAGAACCCCTCAAAATGATCAAAAAATCCCTCTTTTGGTCTTAAAAACACCTTTTACATTAGAAGGGCTAAAGCCCCTATGGGCTTAAGGACCCAACTCCTGCACCTCTGCGTAACCCAGCGCTATAATCAAGCGCTTAAACCCCTTCAACCCCTTTTTCCTCTACCCTTGATCCCCTGTCTCCTCCATAGGACCGCGCCCGAGATTTTTCCCTCTACCCAGGGGACCCACCTTTCCTGCTCCCATTTCCTTCGCAAAATCCCATTTCCCATTTATAAACCTTCCCTTGACCGTTTTTCTCTGACACGATCATAGCCATCGATCTGTAAGATCTGAGAGCTAGATCTATCTCTTCCACCATCTATCTCCTTTCCTCCGTCACATCCAATCTCGATCATCGATCTGGTTTTCCCCCAGATCCGATGACTACAATATAACCTAAACATTTACACCCCACCGATCAACCATCCCACTACCAAAAAAAACTTCTTACGTCAATCGGGCCCTACCTTCCACCCACAGAGCCACTCCCCTAATCCCCTCTTGACACCTGGCTCCCACTACTCCCTCGCCCAACCACCTCTCTCCATTGCACTCCTCCCCCACCATTGGATCTACGCCACCAGATCCAACGGTTCACACCGTGTTTCACACAAATTTTTGTGTTCGGGTTTAATCAACCAAACTCACGTGAAACCACCAGTTTTCTGGAGGACGTGTGTCGCGCAACGTATGGAATCGTTTTCCCCCAAGGAAAAATTGCTAACCTCCCAACGGTAGTGCGAAAACCACTGGTGGTTTTTGGAAAACCACTCTCGTCCATTTTTCGCACCCAAATCCATTTTAAACCCTATTTTTTGTGATTTTCTCCATTTCATCCCTCTGTAGCATTACTCCACTACTCCTCTGCCACTCCTCAGCCTCTGCATGCAGTTTTTGAAACCCTACAGGGTTTTATAATGTGTTTTTTGGTTTTTTGCAGGTTTTATGGTGGTTTTAGGGCCGAAAACCCTCCCATAGTCCATAAAAAGACAGGCCAGAAGGTGAAGACCTCTGTGGTCCAAATAGAGGAAAAATCACAAAGAAAGGGACTGACAGGGTTCATTTCTTGGTTTGATCAGTGCTTTATGAGCACGGGTTATACAATCAAACCCTCCAACACACCAAGAAGACACCTGTAGACAAACAGAAAATAGTAAAGACCAAAGGAAGAAAACCGAGATTAAAGCTGAAATAAAGATTAGAGGATCAAACACAGTCAGCTAGAATAAATAGTGAAGTAAATAAGAAAGGAAAGGAAACAATTTAAAGTTTAAATAAAAGGGAATAAAGGCGAGGTTGAAGGCCAAAGAAACAGAGAAATAAAGGTTCAAATCAATCAGAAAGGGAAAAGGACTACAATGTTGCATTATGAAGACCAAAAAGCATCATCAAGGCTTTAAACATAGTTTATGGATTAAACAAAGATAAAATTAGACCTTAAAGAAGCCTCGAATATATCAACAGAGGAAGTTATTCACTTAATAAATCAAATTGACACCTTTCACCTACTTTCTGTCCATAAAAGAAAAATAACAGTTATTACACTAAAGACAGAAAAAGGCCTCAAAGTCAATCTTTTTAGCTATTTCATCCTTAGGAAGTAAAGACAGATTTATTACACAAAAAAGTAGTTAAGAGACATTCCTACCTTATGCCTTGCATGAAGGTTGTTGTTGATCGGATATCTGAGAATTGCAAGCTATTTCTTTTTTTAGATATAGTCTCTGTGTAAAGTTGTAAGATAGGCTGAGGAAGATGTTTTCAGACTGAATATCAAGATGTTGGCAATGTTGTACATGACTGGTGTTGCTCTTTAATATGACAAGCACATTTCTTTGGATCCTGATTTAAAGCAGCGGTGATGTTTTTCTATCTCTGTATTTGTTTTACGTTGTAGTTCATTACATTTCTTTTCTACTGGCTCACATCAAAAATCTGGCATAGGATTTACCCTTGTTAGGTACCCTATGCTTCTACTCTCCTTGCCTTCAATGTTTTCTGCTGTATGTGTTATCTGAGGATTGTTTTCAAGCTAATTTAACCAGTGTAGTGGTCAAAACATATGCTGCTAGCTAATGTATGAATTAATGAATCGGTTCTTATATGTTCTTGCTAGGATTTAATTGAATGAATCAGGATACTGGGAGTTTAGAACTTTGTCTCTGTCTCACTAGAGTCCTTTCCAATTGATTAAACCTTTCTAAGCTCCCTTAAGCTGGAGGTCGAAGCATTGAGAGTTCAAAGTCTCTCTCTGATCTCAAGTTTTCACCTTTGTGTTCTGAATCTTTAATGTTCATTTTCTGAAGAGTTAGCCTTTTAGGTTTTGGATCACAAGTTGTCTAATGGCATGTCCTGTCCCTGGATCTGATTTCTAAAAGGTAACCTTGGAGGTTTCCTTGCTTTCACCCTCTCTCTTACCATTTCATGCCACACTATCATATTTAAGATCCAATGCTTTAGATGACTAGCCCAACTGAAAGCCTGCATATTGAATAGCAAGTAAATCCTTTCCTGACTCCATTTTCCCAATGGTCTTGAAAGTTCTCTGAATTATCTCTCCTCTACCTAAAATCCTCTTTTCTCAGCCTTGTCTTATACTGAACCCTTCTTTCTTGATTCCCAACAACCAAACAAAAATCAAACAAACAAACCCTATGCCTATAACTAGCCTAATATCTCAAACATAGAGCTTCAAAGACATACACCTTTGCTGACATAGAGAGATCCCTCTCTAGACCCAGGAGGGCTAGATCCTGAGGTCTGAAAGTGGTTCTGATGTTGTCTTATCTTTTGGTCTTGCTAACCTGGCCAAAACATGGGAACTCCAACAGGAGGCATAGAAAAAGTTCCCATCAAAGCGGAATCTTTAATTAAACCTACACCCACATCCTCATAAGGGATAGTCATTTTTCCAACGTGTTGAATACTATCGGTAGAAGCTGGGTCAAACAAATAAAATGAGAGTTGGTCTATTTTCACAATCTTTCCTTGATGAGGAAACATGATTAATCGAAAGATAGATGACACGACAGCAGTCATAACATAAGACCAACTTCGACCCAGAAGAAGGTTGTAATCTAGAGGGGCATCAACTACTTCCACATCTCAATTAATGGTTTTACCTTCGACCTCTATAGATAGATCATGCAAAATTCCAAATGGATGGAATGCTCTTCCATAAAAATCTTTGAGGATTGTCGGGGATTAGTTAAGTGTCGGAGAACCAAGTGATTTCCAATAGTTTAACGACATAATTTTTTATCAGCGATTGTCATTGATGTCAACCCAAGCAGCACCACGGGCTAACCCAATATTGCATGGGAATTTTGACCTACCAAATTAATATATTCTAGGTCAATAATGCTTTTTATGGTTTCTACTTGGCGATATGTTTCCATTGATATATGGCAGGCCATGTAATTCTTCATGGTTTGAGAGATATTCATGTTTGAAGTTTGTACCCCCAGTTAGCGGGCTAAAACCCCATCGGGTTGTGGCATTAGTCATTGAAAAGTCATAATTAATATTTTTTAAGCTCCTAAAATCCATCGCACGTTCACTTGTTGAATCCCTTCTCAACCTAAGCATTTATATAAATTGTGATCCTCGTATCCTCCTCATGCAAGGGATTTCCTTATCTAAAATAGGTCATCGTGGCATGTGCACTCTAACTTTTTTCTACGAAGGTTCAAAAGATGAAATTTTTATTAGGTAAATCCGAAATCCATAGGAAGCTTCTATGAAAATTTCAGATCAAGATGTGCAATATTTTCAGAGATATGATCTGTGGAAGTCAGTGTTTTTTCATGCTCCTGAAATTCATCTCAAAGAAGTGACCTTGGAAAAATCTTCATAACACTCTCTCTGGGTATCGGATTGGAATTCTATAAAAAGATTCAGATAGTGAATAGTTTTTAGTTTACGCTCTATTAATTTTAGAGCCAAATGAAGAAAAAGTGACACGTGGCATGCCGCACAAGTTCGCTTTGCTAAAAAAGTCCATAATAAGGGCATTGTGAGAGATTGGGTATAAATCTCTCTTGAAGAATCAAAATTGGGTCAGTCCTATGGCATTGGAAAGAAGGCTCAGAGGACTACTACAGTACCAAAAATGAGATATTAGGGATCTGAAATAACATAGATACACCAGATTCAATATTGAGCTCATAGATAGCAATGAAAAATCTAGATCATGTGTTGTCAAGGGTTGCAAAGGACCAAAATTTCTAGGGAAGAAAAGCAAAGCAAGGTGCAACAAAGGGTAGCATGATAAGAGTAGCAGCCAAGGTACATAACAACAGCAAGAAGTTCATCACATGAAGTCTTCAAGTTGGCGGCATTGTATACAATCATTGTAAAGGTATCATTGTACTAAGTCATTGTAAATACATTATTGTACAAATTGTACTAGTGTCTATCTGCCAAGAGTTGAAGAGGCAGTGTCAGGTGGTCTAGGATCATCATTAGGTGGTTTTGTCATATTTGGGGTTATGTTCTGGTGTGTCTTATTCTTCTACGTCATTCTATATCATTGTAAAGTGGATCATTTTCCCCGGTACGAGAGTGCATTCTTCTTTTATTTTTCTACAGGGTGGTAGGGTGGTGCTAGGGTGAGTTGTAGCTCATTGGGTGTTGGGGCATTTGTTCAGTTGACTAGTGAAGAATCTTGGGAATTGGAGCATCCATCCACTGGGAGCTGGAGAAGAATGCTTTTCTAGATTCTAGGAAGTTGGAACTTTATTTTCAATTGGAGTTGAATATTAAAGAATTATTAGAAAAGCATTAGGTGGTTTTTGTCCCAGAGTGGGTTTCCACCTTAAAAACTGTGTGCATTTTTGTTCCTCTTGTTTGCTACTATCATTGTACAAAAACTGATAATAATTAAAGATTAACTAATGCTCTAATTGAAAGGAATACTAATTCACCCCCCTCTCAGTATTTCCAATAATTGGTATCAGAGCTTGGTTCCTTCAATAGCAGTTTAATAGCTAGAAGGAGGCCATGAGGCATACCAAGGATGGTGTACCTCTATTCAATGAAAATAATTATGCACTCTGGAAAGGAATAATGGAGGTATATCTCTTGGCACAAGGTTACGAAGTATGGGACACTGTTCAAAATGGATTTACATCAACCACAGATGAACAAGGTAAGAACAATTTGGTAAATGATGCAAAAGAAAAGAATAGTATTATCAGTGGACATATTGAATCTACTTATCATAAGGTGTTGGGTTGTAAAACCACCAAAAATGTATGGTACAAGCTTGAGAATATATATGCAGGTGACTCAAATGTCAAAGAAGCAAAGCCTCAAATCTATAGAGAAAAATTTGAGAAACTCAGAATGAAAGAAGATTGCAACATTGCTACATACTTCCAATACGTTGATGAAATAACCAATACTCTGGAAGGATTGGGAGAGCCAGTTGATGAGAATACTATTATAAGAAATATTCTTAGAACGTTACCAGGAAGATTCAACCCAAAGGTATCATTCTTAGAATACAGTGCAAATATGGACAAACTCATCAAGGAGGAATTACAAGGAGTTCTCATAGCATATGAAATGAGACTTGATAGTGAGAGAGAGCACTGTGTCTACAAACTGTTAGTTGCACTGCATCGTAAACATGAGACATCATACTAATTAGTATACACTGCTGAAATGTGAAGAAAAGGAATAATGAGAGTCTTTGAAGATAAAATATGTACACTATGAAATAAAAATTGTTAGAGAAAATTCAAAGCATTTCTAATGATATCTTCTTAGTTTGGCAATGGGGTTAGATTTGATCAAAGTCAACAGAAGTGATAACATCAAAGGTTAGAAAATTTGAGAAATTGTTCAGCAGGTCAAGAAATTCTCTCTAAAGACGATAGCTCATCATCTGATGAAGACAATGACAATGAAGAAGAAGCCAATGAGAGAGTATTTTTTATGGCCAAGCACAAAAAACAAGAGGTATCAAACAACGAAGAAGAAGGATTGACCATAGAATAATTTTATAAGGAAGCAATCAAGCTTATAAAAGATCTCAAGGAAGAGAAGATCCATTCCAATACTATTGAAGAACAAGTTCAAGGTCTCAAAATTGAAGTTGAAGAACACAAATGCATTGAAAAGTAACTTCAAAAGAAGTTGGAAGAAAGCAACCAAGAAAGGGAAGAATTAGAAGCCGAAGTAGTTTCGCTGCGTGAGGAAGTGAAGAACAGAAAAACTATCCCAAACTATGCCAACAACTCAAGGGAATTGGAAGAACTCATCAACAATAAATGATATTACAACGACAAAACTGGCATCAGTTACAAAGAAGAAGAAGCAGGACCTTCTACAACAAAATACAATGAACCTATGAGATCTGACATGCATGTAGACTTCATTGGACAAGATTCACAAGAACAGCCTTGGAAGACAATTCCTTGACGAAAATTTCCATCTAGGTACCAACATATTTTTTATGGCTATTGTTATTCATGTGGAAAATTTGGTCATAAAGATGTAGAATGTTGCACATACCCTAGGAACGAATACAATTCTAGGAGATCAGTCAAATATGAACCTCCCAGGGCTCAGTGAAATGTCAATAGATTTGAACATTTTAGAAATAATATTGAATGTTACAAATGTCAAAACTTTGGACACATAGCCAAAGACTGTGGACTTGAAAATCCTCCAGAAGAATCTTCGAAGCCACAGAACAAACGAACATGGAAGAATAAGAAGACTGATAATTGTGCTCTCGCTTTCAAGGCTCAAAACAACAAAGACGTGTGTATGTTGATAGCAGTTTCTCGATGCATATGACTGGAGATAGAAATAAATTTGTATCTCTGAAAGAGAAGAATGATGGAACCATGTCCTTTGGAAATGATGGAACTTCAAATGTTATAGGATTAGGTAATGTCACTTTCGGAAGCAAGGATGCTCTAGCCAAGAATGTTCTATTGGTTGAAAACATGAATCACAATCTGCTCAGTGTTGGACAAATGTGTGATCAAGGACACACAATACTATTCAACGCCACAAAATGTGAAATCAGGATAGGCATGTATGGTGAAATTGTGGCTACAGCAAGTCGAGCTCCAAACGACATATATGTTCTGGATGAAGCAACTAAATGATGTCTAATAGCTAAAGAGGATGATATAATATTTGGTAGCAATGATGATCAACTAAGTAAGAAGTTTGCTACAAAGGTGCAAAGTGATTTGGAGATGTCTTTACTTGGTGAGCTCACATACTTCTTAGGGCTTCAAATATCTCAGAAAAAGAAAGGAATATTTATATGTCAAGCCAAGTACATCAAGGAAATGCTCAAGAAATTTAAAATGGAAGATTGCAAACCCATCCTCACTCCAATGGTAACATGTTGCAAATTGAGCATAGATGACTCATCTAAGGATGTGGATCAAAGGTTGTACAGATCTATGATTGGTAGTCTTCTATATGTAACAGCCTCCTGGCTAGATGTTATGCAAGTAGTTGGACAAGTAGCAAGATTCCAAGCAGCACCAAAAGAATCACATATTATTGCCATCAAAAGAATTCTTCGATATCTAAAGGGAACAACAGAATATGGCTTGTTGTATCCCAAGGGTAACAATATCATTATTCATTCCTTTACATATGTAGATTGGGTAGGAAGTGTTTATGATCGTGAGAGTACTCGTGAAGAATTGGAATATCTTCGCCAAAAGCTTTGGATTCTTCCAAGTTCTCATTAGATTTTCCTTATTCAGAATATAAAGGGGGAGTGGAAGTGTGTACAGGCCCACTTGATGGTTGTGTGTCAGAGGGAGTGGAAGTGTGTACAGGTCCATAGGATGGTTGTGTTTCAGGGGGAGTTACCCTTTGCCATTGATGTCAAAGGGGGAGAGAATGTTGTAGGAAAAGGTGTCATGATCACAGGGGGAGTACTTGTGTTGCCATGAATGCCAAAAGGGGAGATTTTTGATCAGCGGTTGTCATTGATGTCAACCCAAGCAGCACCACGGGCTAAACCAATATTGCATGGGAATTTTGACCTACCAAATTAATATATTCTAGGTCAGTAAGGATATTTATGGTTTCTACTTGTCGATATGTTTCCATTGATATATGGCACACCATGTAATTATTCACAGTTTGAGAGATATTCATGTTCGAAGTTTGTACCCCCTGTTAGTGGGATATAACCCCATGGGGTTGTGGAATGGGTCATTGAAAAGTCATAATTAATATTTTTTAAGCTCCTAAAATCCCTCCCATGTTCACTTGTTGAAGCCCCTCTCAACCTAAGCATTTATATAAATTGTGATCCTCATATCCTTCTCATGCAAGGGATTTCGTTATCTAAAACAGGTCATCGTGGAATTTATGATCTAACATTTTTCTACGAAGGTTTAGAAGCTGAAATTTTTATTAGGAAAATATGAAATCCTGAGGAAGCTGCTATGAAAATTCCAAATCAAGGTGCGCAATATTTTCAGAGATATGATCTGTGGAAGTCATTGTTTTTGCAAGTTCCTGAAATTCATATCAAAGAAGTGACCTTGGAAAAATAGTCATAACTCTCTCTCTGCGTATCAGATTGGAATTCTGTAAAAAGTGGAAGATAGTGTACAGTCTGTAGTTTATGATCCATCAATTTTAGAGCCAAATGAAGAAACAATGACACACATCATTCCGTACAAGTTAACTCTTCTAAAACAGTCCATAATTAGGGCATTGTGAGAGATTGGGTATAACTCTCTCTTGAAGAATCCAAATTGGGTCGGACCTATGACTTGCTAGGGAAGAAAAGCAAAGCAAGGTGCAGCAAAGGGTAGCATGAAAAGAGCAGCAACCAAGGTACATAACAACAATAAGAATTTCATCACATGAAGTCTTGAAGTGGGAAGCATTGCATACAATCATTGTAAAAGTATCATTGTACTAAGTCATTGTAAATACATTATTGTACAGATTGTACTAGTGTCTATCTGCCAAGAGTTGAAGAGGCAGTTTTGGGTGGTATAGGACAATCATTAGGTGGTTGTGTCATATTTGGGGTTATGTTCTAGTGTGTCTTATTCTTCTACATCATTCTATGTCATTGTAAACTGGACCATTTTCCCTGGTACAGGACTCCATTCTTCTTTTATTCTTCTACAGGGTGGTAGGGTGATTCTAGGGTGAGTTGTAGCTCATTGGGTATTGGGGCATCCATTCAGTTGACTACTAAAGAATCTCGGGCGTTGGAACGTCCATCCAGTCGGAGCTGGAGAATAATTCTTTTCTATATTCTGGGAAGTTGGAGCTTTATTTTCAATTGGAGTTGAATATTAAAGAATTACTAGAAAAGCATTATGTGGTTTTTGTCTCGGAGTGTGTTTCCACCTTAAAAACTGTGTGCATTTGTGTTCCTCTTGTTTGCTGCTATCATTGTACAAACACTGATAATAATTGAAGATTAACTAATGCTCTAATTGAAAGGAATAATGATTCACCCCCCCTCTCAGTATTTCCAACAATAATACACGTAGATGCTCCTCCATCAATAACAGTACGAAAGCAACGTCTGCTTTTTGACTAGTACTGGAATCTAAAAATCCATTTGACGAAGGAGCCGTGGTGTAAAATTTTCTAAATCGAAGACCATAAGGTTCGAATCTTGAAGATCTATAGCTCCAATTTCTAATAAGAGTAATTTCCTTTGTGTTGGGAATTATTGCAGCATTTCTAAGGCCAAAATTGCAGAAGGAGACATTGCTAAATCTTCAACAATGTTGTAGTTCTGAGCAGCTCTCGCATGTGGATTGAAAGCTGATTTACGAAGTACACCTTTAGCAGGCGGTTTGATTACTAGATCAGGATTTGGTTTCTCAATATGAAGTGGATCAAAAACCAAAGGAGATGTAGCTAGTGCAGAATTAGAATTTTCTACTTCATTTTACCAGTAACAAGATTTTTACAACCATAATCTTCTGATTGAGTCGCAACCATTACTTGAGACATCATAAAAATATCTGTTGATGTATTAGAATAAGATCCAATCATTTTTCTATCTTGAACAGGAAAAGGATCCTTCAAGACAACGGGGGTGGGTGAACCTTTGATGAGCTTAGATACCTCAGCCCTATGCGGACATTCCTTGGTGAAATGATCCTCATCATAGATAAGACAAGGATAACGAGGTTTCCGTTTATCATCATTCGATTTAGTTTTATTAGTTTTTTCCTTGGGAGATGAAGTCTGTTTACTTTTATTCTTCCCTTTCTTCTTGTTGCTAGATTTTGACTTCATAGTAGATGAATCTACAATGTGAATACTGAAAGAAGTTTCTAGCGAAGATTCTCCTTTCGGTGAATCAGGTAACGTTATTATAGGAGAAGTAACCTTTGAAAATTTCTTCTTACTCTTAGTTGTACTAACTGAGCCGATTACACTATGAGTGGCATGAGACCTTGAAGGAGTTGTTGTTGTCTGACCAAGATGCGGTAAATCGGGAATTTTCTCGTACAAAGTACCTTGCTGGGTATATACCAAATCAAGATACTAAGCTTGAGAAATAACTTGTTCTTCCATAACAACTCCTCCTTTGGCTACATCTTCAGGTATTTTTGGTAGCAATGATTTGATAAGCCGTTATGCCAATATCCATTCCGAGATAAAATCTTTTACCAAATGTCTTCTACATCTCCATTCATGTATATGATCTGATACGTACGTAGACATTGATTGTTTTAGTGAAGTTAATAATTCCGTGCCATTGTCATATCTGAATAGAAATTGAAAATGATTTAAGAAATTAGTTGCTAGACTATTGAAATTGTTAAATGAGCCTCCTGGAAATTCAATGTACCACTTGGTAGCTAATCCTATTAACATTCTCTGAAAAATTCTAAGTCGAATGGAGTCGTTGATTAATGAGTTGGATGCACACTAAAGGTGGTAAGTCATGACATGGTTAGAAGGATCCTCTCATGATTTTCCTTCAAACTTCGGGATATCATTGGGCAACTGATAGCCTGCAGGAATGGACAGACCACCATACAAAAATATTTCTAGAAATTCAGTAAACATTTATGACTCACTAGACATGTTTAATGGAGGTCTGTGACCTATTGGTGTAGAGTAATAAGGAATTTGGGGTGGCAAATAATTCATACCAACGTTTTGTAAAAATTCTGACAATGAAGAATACCAAGCGTCTTGTCTAAAAGGACTGTAAAAATTGATTTGCATTCTCTAAGTTATAAAGTTTCCTCTATGTCAGTGACTTCTTCAATACTAACGAGACCAGGAGGAAGATCTTCTGCAATCCAATCCCCAACTCTGGGTGAATTAGGATAACTAGGAGTTGGAGTAGTGAATTCTAAAGTAGGTTCAGATGTAGCAGACTCAGTTTCTAGATCAGAAATTTCAATTTCAGAAATTGATAATTCATATGTTATAGATGAAAGTTCAACTAGTTCAGAAATAGAAAGTTTCTGAGGAGTAACTTCTCTTGTTTGCGGTTGGTCTACTTTGTAATCAGGATGAATAAAAATGGATGTTTCTTCCTGTTCAGTTGATCCAGTTCCTAATGTTTGTCCTCTTTCAGTTTTAATTTTTTCTAATTGGCTTGGTGTATATTCATAGGGTTTCCCCTGCATTCTATGTGATTGTCTTAGTAATTCAGCCACAATTAAAACCTTTAACACACGCAATCAAAGAAAATTTCAATCAAAAAACCTAAAGTCGCTAAGGAAATAATCAAATGAATCACATGCTTATAAAAATCTAAGAGATCAATCCACACAAATAGTAGATCCCCGCACTAAAAACACTAGTTGGTGATGAAATCCAACATCATAGAATTTTAGTGCAGAAATGGCAGTTGGAAGAGTTACCCCGACAACCTTCTTAGTGAAACATACTGGTGCAAGTTTCTCCACTTAAACCATCTCGAGTGAAGATAACCCTTCAGAGAGTCCAAGTGAGTCTAGCCGATGTCTGCTCCAGGTACAGTGGGATGTCCCCTCCACTGTCACCTTAGGAAAGAATCCTAAAGTTTATGGCCACTATGGTCACCAATGGGAACACATATACCTAGGGGAACATTCTATGATCCGATATACATGCAAAGGCAGAGTAACAAGCTCAATCCCCTTGAAGGCTCCTTGACATAGTCCAAGGTTTACCGACAAGCGACCTTAGGCTCCTCAACAATAGTCTATCCGAGGTTTACCATTTTTAATACGTGCACATCTTATATTGTTCCCAATGATATAGGTATGATTACCTCACTAGTTTAGATATGATATCGTGTTTGACTCCTTTAGGAGCTTCCTAGAGCATACATGCTACAATTGGATTTTCCTACCACAAGATCAACTACTTGTTTGTTTTTATTGTCTTGGAGAGTTAACTAAAACCTACTCCAAGACATTAGCCTGAGCTATGTTGGTGGAAAAGAGCCCTAGAAAATATAAAATTTCTAAATTCATTTTAATTAAGCGTTACTTTTAATTGGCAGTTTCTTAGGACAATGGGTACAAAAATGAAACTTCGATGATGTTTTAATGACTCAACTCAAAATACGCTGCAATGAATCTATATGATAAACAAATCATTTCTTTTCAATGAAATCTAACTAGAGGAAAGAGTTGAGAGATTTTAATAATTTTCAAAACATCAATTCTTTCTTTCCTACATGAGAAACTTTGAAAAGAAGACAATTCAAAGAACTTAAATTCAAAAATATCTTTTGCTAAAAATGAAATTCCCTATATCATTTAGATAATAAACAAAAACAAAATTCTTCCAAAAGAAAACCAAAAGTCTTAAAATTATAAAATTCAAAACTAAAACAAAACTCTAATCTCGAATTCTAGCTTACAGTTGGAGGACGTTTAAGCCTAGTTTCTAATCTAACCAAGAATTTTCCGCTTATTCCAGCAAGAAACTAAAGCATCCAATAGATTTTAAAATGAAATTCAGACCTTATCAATCCAAAAGTTTTTCTAAGTTTGCAAATGAAATTAAAATCAAATTTTCATAAAAGTAACAATTTCATCGAGTTCAATGGCTCAACATAAAAGAAATGAAATACCAAGTAGTTTGGGTATATATAAGTTTCTGATTTAGAGGAATAGGAGGACTAGGCAGATCATTTACTCATAAAATGAAAACTAACTGAATAGATCACTTCAACACAGAAATTGCTGAAAGAAACCTTGACAGAGATATTTGAAAATACAAACATATTGGGAAATAATAAAAATCAAGAAATTGGATTTCAGAAAGTAGAATTCTTATTTTTTCAAAATTTTCCATAACTCCGCAGTTTCTAATGGAACAAGGTGTGGAACCGCACTTTATTTCACTAAAATCAGTGGAGTCTACCACTCTTTTTTTAACCAAAAAGTGCAAAAGGGTGAAAAGTAAAGAAAAAAATAAAAAATACAGAATTCCAGTCAGGAATCCTTTGAGTTTTGTACCCAACCCAGTTTTAAGCTAATCAAAGTCAAAGAAATCTCAAAAAAATCTCAAAAATCAAATTGAAAATAAACAAGAAAAACTAAGTTCAGATTTTTTATCCCCAGTGGAGTCCCCAATTTTTTAGATGGACAAATCCCTCTTGCGGACAAGAGCGATCTCCCTAGTATCCTAAGGATATCTAGTGTAATATTCCAAATTAGGAACAGCTAGCAAGGCATCACTAGAAAATTTTTTTTCCAGTAATGGCTACTATAGGAATTGAAACCAGGACCTGTATCCCTTAGATCAATGTATCTAATTCATAAATCCAAGATATGGCTCCAAATAAATCCTTCTAGGGTGGTTAAACAGATATACCACACTTAGATGTCCTCAAAAAGTGCCCGATGAGGGACTGCAACAAATGTAAGCACATGTAATGGAATGACAACATTATTCTTATAGCTGTGAACACATTAACATATATATAACCAAAAAATATATGATATAGCAGAAATGTTGTACAAATCCTTGAGGAAGAAGTCACTCAAGAAAAGCAATACAACCTCAATGGAAGAAATACATGATACATGGAAAATACTGCTACATGAGAAAGAGCCTTGGCTAAAACAACACATTTTATAGGAGATACTACAATATACAAAATGATAATAGGATTATATGACAATATCAGCTCAAATAAATTAGGGGGAGCAAGCTCTCAACCCCTGAAAACACTAATACAACAATAATACACAATCCTCGGAAGGATTGGCTACAATATACATGAAATTGGCAAATCTGCAGAAATGTCGGAGTTGTTGGGCAGCAACTGCAAATCAAACTGATACAATATGGAGATGGCTGAATAAGATGTCCAATATGCAGTAAATCTCCTCCAATGGACTTCCTAAGTATAAGGCTGATCCTAATACTGGAAATCCTGCCCTCCAAAATGCTGGTGCAACTTGTCACTGCAGATGTACTCTAGAATAACGCAATCAAGGAGCTGGACTGCACTGTTGATGCCAAGATATTCAAATCAGCTTTGAAATCCCCTTTTCTAATCTCCTGGAGGAATAGGAGCTCCCTCCTATGAAATATGAGCCAAGGAGAGGTGTTGTGGAACCCTTCACTGTAACACCCAGCAACACTACGTTATACTTCAGAAGAAATAACGCAGTGACTGATGGTAGTGGCTTTGGCATTGAGCCATGTGGAGAAGATGAAGTGAAATCCTTCAAGAGGCATCTCAAGAAGGAGAGGAAATCCTAAACAAGAATCCCTCATGCTAAGCAGCATTGCAACTCAGCTGAACAGCCAGAGTATGCAAAATAGTCTTCAAACTAAAATCATATGCTCAAAGATGTCTTACTATGGCTGCCCCTTCCTCCTTTTATACAAGTGAATTCCTCTTTTCCATGGACCCCACACATTATGATTTCTTCCACAAAGAATATTTCTCCCTCCAAAACTGCGCTATCTTCCAAAGCAAGCTACATCTCTTAGGCAGCATTGTTGACTTGGTCAAACTTGACCTTGTCCTCATGAAAATTGCCCCTTTTCACACTGGAAGGTGCAAAATAAGCTGCTCCGATGATCCCTTTCACACTATGAGGTATTTTATTCCTACTCATGGGCATTTTACCAATTTTATTTATCTCCTAGATGACATAAGAAAAAAATAATATTCCAATTTGCTGATTAAAAATTTTGGAATATTACAGTCCTCCCCTCTCAAATATTGCTTGTCCTCAAGCAAGTGCAATGATATATTGATTTTTGTTCTCCTCTCCCTGTAGAATCCCTGTATGATGATCTCCTCCAAGGAAATTGATGCTATCTCATCAATCAAGCCACCACATTGCCCCTCCTCAGCATGCAAGTTAGCTATCAAGCCATCATCATGTAAAGGTGAAATACTCAAAAGGATAGCGAAGTGATGTCTAGAGGTCCCTTTGAAGAATGGGATATGAAATATAATGGGAAATATATTTCCCATATGGATCCTCCATCTCCAAGATATGAGACATGAAAAATGAGTTACCTTCCAACTAGGCAACTCCTGGAAAATGTCCTCCACCTTTAGCTTCGGCAAAGTAGGTGGGATGAAAATCTGCACATGGTATACTATGTAGCCTACCCCACACTATCCACCTCTCCACTTATGACAAGTGTAGAGTGCTAGCTTTCCATGGGATGCAATAAGTTTTCCCTCAAGTGGCAAAATGAGGACTTGACCTCCAAAGATCTCTCCCCCAACACTGCAAATCAAGCTGGCCCAAGTATCTCCATATATGATGAGTTGGAAGTCATCATCATATGGCACATCCTCCATCATATGGCTCACCTCATAAAGAGACAAATGTGTTATCAAGGTGACCATATCATATCCCATGTTCCCCTTAGAACATGTAGTGCAAAAACTATGAGGAATTTCTCCCTCAAAGGACACATCCACACAATGTGTCTCTCTCCCAAGCATGCTCCTCATAAAGACAAAAACAATAGAACCATAGGGAGAAAAAATGAGAATCATACTTTCTTCCATATTCAAAAAATGAGAAGGACTATGGTCCCTCAAGTGCAACCAACACATCTTGACCCTCAACTGCCATAGAGACTGATAAAATAAGTGGCTTCTCAACCACTTTCTTACTGTTCCAATCTCCTCATAAGTATAGAGGAAGTGAATAATGTAAGGTGTACAAAGAATATGTCCTCCATAATATATCTCTTCCCCAAGTCTCCGTAGGGAATGGCCATCTATCATGCTTATGGCCTTATCTAAACTATATGGTCTAGAAAAAAGAATGCTCCTCCTTGGAGCACCATCCTACACATATATGGTTAAGGGACATACATCATATAAATAATCATGTAAATAATCATCACCCTTACCATATGTTCTGCTCATACAAATGGAGTGGCTCATAGATGAGTCTCCCCTCATTCTTAGAGAGAAAACAAGTGGCTGTGTTGAATCCCCCAAAGAGTCATGTCTCTCCTCCATCTACATCTAGTCCATGCATCTCTGCATATGCTGATATATCTCCTCCTCAATGCCCTTCCAAAAATACCCCTCGCTGATGGTGTGGTATGCTCTCATAGAACAAGTGGGACAGAATAGGAAATACTTCCAAGCTACTTGTAGCAACTTCTCCTTGAGCTTGGAAGCTCTAGGAATGAAGATCCTACCATGATAGTAGATGACCTCATCTCTGATTGAGTATCCCTCCTCATGCAACTGGCCATCCAAGATCATGCAAGTAAAAAGATACTCGGAATACTCCACCAACAGTTGGGAGTTCCAATATGGATCTATCCTCCATAGTGACAGTGCTGATGATCTCTCATGAAGAGCATCTATCATATGGTCATCCTATTCTTTGAAATCTCTTATGCCAAATATGAAAGTTGGAAGGTTTTTGTCCTTCCCCTGTTGCTTCTTCCACAACGCAGAATCTGAAATGGAAGTGGGTACTAATGATGTTGAGGTAATGCTCCCTCTCTCCTTGAGTCTACCCCAGACTCCCAGCACTGTAAAATTATCTCCCAAGGTTCCCACTCTTCTGAAATCACTGAGTGGTGCCTCAATTGGTGAAGCATCCATACTCCTTTTCTGATCCAATGGTCTCCTCAGCAAAACGTCTCCATGTAATGAGACATCATCATCAAGAGATGACTGAATATATGAATTGAGAAAACTCTCCATGCTTCCACTGCACAATCCAATCACCTTCTTAGGTGCATCAACCTCCAAAAATGAATAGGGATGTATACTCATCATCTCATGATGCTAGGTATTCTCCCTACCTTCTCCTTGGGTTTCCATGGTTTCACACCTCTTCAACAATGGCATAGGTATAACATGATTTGTGCCTTGATCTCTACACATGAGATCCTGGGGACTTTCTTGCAAAGATACAAGAATCTCTCTATTTGGAGCAAGAGATGCTCCTTCCTATGCATGAGGTGCTAGATCAACTCCAGATCTAACAACCCATTTGCCCTCAATCTCTCCAACATGAGTGGGAAACTCGCCAATGATTGGAGCCCTTTTTGAAAAAGAGATATCCATGCTCCTTTGCTCAAAGGTGTGAGATGAAAACCTTTCTTCTGGCAAAGTGTGGTGCAAGTTTTCATGCAAGGGTTTTGCTTGAGTTTTCTTGTTTTGCTACACCATATGTGTTTCATGAATCCTTCTATCAAATATTTCTACTAATGCCTTAGTAAAACTAGCATAAGATGCAATGTTCACATTTCTCAAAGAAAAGGATTCAAATATCCACCAGGCATAAGCCTTACCTCTCAAATGTAGCACTGCAACTTTGATGGCTTCATCCTCTGTCATTTGGTGCTGCTGCAAGAAGGTATCTAGCTCCTCCACTCAAGCTTTGGTTGAACATGTAGGTGAACCCTCAAAGGTAGATAGAAGAAATCCATCTTGCTGCTTTCTTCCTCTCACCTTCATCTTGAAAACTCTAAAAAACTAAGATGTTCTTGGAATTTCTGAGTTTGAAACTCATACTCCTTCAAGAAATCACTAAGATTTTCCCTCCTAGCAACCTCTTCTTCTTTTTCCATCTCTCTTTCGGCAGTCCTGGGCATGTGACTGCACTGAGTATTAGGATGTGTAGCTACATGTTCACACTCAAATCTAGAGTTTGCTTTAGAATCAAACCCTCCAGGAGATTATCCATGCATCTTCCTCATAATCTCCTTGAAATATTCATGAATCATATGTATAGATTTAGGAAGAAGCTTTTTGAGCTTATCCCCTTTTTCTTTTTCTTCTCCAAAAGATGGAGTCTTCCTCCTATTTATTTCTTTTTCTCTTTGATGAGAATAGGAAGTGCATGGTTCTTCCTCTTCTTTATACTTATCCTCCTTGGGGAGGTTCTTCATGGATCTGAAATATGATGAGATGAATCCCATCCTCTTAAATCTTCTAATCTTCTTGGGTTGAGACTCACAGGCTAAGCCAAGAAAGCAACTTTGATACTACTATAATATTCCAAATCAGGAATAGCTAGCAAGGCATGACTAGAAAACACATTTTCCAATAATAGTTGCTGAAGGAATTGAAACCAGGACCTGGATCCCTTAGATAAATGTATCTAAGTCATAAATCCAAGAGATGGCTCCAAATAAATCCTTATAAGGTGGTTAAACATATCTACCACACTTAGATGTCCTCAAAAAGTGCCCGATGAGGGACTGCAACAAATGTAAGCACATGTAATGGAATGACAGCGTTATTCTTATAGATGTGAGCACATGAAGATATATTTAGCCAAAAAATATATGATATAGTAGCAAAGTTGTAAAAATCCTTGAGGAATAAGTCACTCAAGCAAAGCAATATAGCCTCAATGGAAGAAATACACGATACATGGAAAATACTGCTACATGAGAAAGAGCCTTGGCTAAAACAACACAGTTTATAGGAGATACTGCAATATAAAAAATGATAATATGATGATATGACAATATCAGCTCAAATAAATGAGGGGGAGCAAGCTCTCAACCCCTGAAAACACTAATACAACAATAATACACAATCCTCAGAAGGATTGGCTACAATATACATGAAATTAGCAAATCTGCAGAAATGGCGGAGTTGTTGGGCAGCAGCTGCAACTCAAACTGATACAATATGGATGTGGCTGAATAATATGTCCAATATGCAGCAAACCTCCTCCAATGGACTTCCTAAGTATAAGGTTGATCCTAATACTGAAAATCCTGCCTTCCAAAATGCCGGTGCAACCTTTCACTGCAGATGCACTCTAGAATAATGCAGTCAAGGAGTTGGACTGCGCTGCTGATGATGGGGGAAGCTTGCATTGATGCCAAGATATGAAAATTAGCTCTGAAATCCCATTTTCTAATCTCCCGGAGGAATAGGAGCTCCCTCCTCTGAAAGATGAGCCAAGAAGAGGTGTTGTGCAACCCTCCACTTCAACACCCAGCAACACTATGTTATACTTCACCAGAAATAATGAAATGACTGATGGTAGTGGCTTTGGCCTTGAGCCAAGATGTGTAGAAGATGAAGTGAAATCCTTCAAGAGGCCTCTCAAGAAGGAGAGGAAATCCTAAACAAGAATCCCTCATGCTAAGAAGCACTACAACTCAACTAAATAGTGGGAGTATGCAAAATAGTCTTCAGACTAAAATCATATGCTAAAAGATGTCTTACTATGGCTGCCCCTTCCTCCTTTTATACAAGTGAATGCCTCTTTGCCATGGACCCCACACATTAGGGTTTCTTCCACAAATAATATTTCTCCCTCCAAAACTGCGTTGTCTTCCCAAGCAAGCTACACCTCTTAGGCAGTGTTGTTGACTTGGTCAAACTTGACCTTGTCCTCATGTAAATTGCCCCTTTTCACACTGGAAGGTGCAAAATAAGCTGCTCCAATGATCGATTTCACACTATGAGGGATTTTATTCCTACTCATGGGCCTTTTACCCATTTTATTCATCTCCTAGATGACATAAGAAAAAATTAATATTCCAATTTACTGATTGCAAATTTTGGAATATTACATCTAGAAACAAATAGACAGATGTAGACCATTTCCTCTAGACTATTTTGCTTAAGAATTATTAATTAACTACGCAGAGATACTCCTACCTAAATTCCAATGCTTTCTCGGTCTTCAATCCAGTCGTTCCAGAAGGCCTGATCCAATATATAAGATCTGCAATCAAAGACAAGCAAACAAGATCAAAAGCATGTGCAAAATATGATAATTTGAAAGAAATAATCTATCTTAGTGATAAAGTTATCTAATAATTGAATAATTCAAAATATAGATGAAAAATTCAATGAGAAAATAGAATCCATTTGTATTAACTTTGAATATAAAAGAAGAAACCTTACAACCTTTACACCTTGATGTTTGTACACGTTCCTCCGGGGTCCCGAACAGCCGTTTTCCTCAGTTTGACAAGACTCTGACTCTCTTTATCACCATAAGACTATGGAAATGAGTATGTGATATCTCTCATGCCAATGATGCAAAATGTGGAGAGCATATTTCTTCAGAAATTCACCTCAAAACTATCAAGTTCTAGGTACTCTCTCCAAAGCAAGAAGCAAGTACTCTCTGAACTCTCTATGTACTAAGTACCTTTAAGACTGAAACTTGGTCTCAACTTATAGCAGAAGGGAGGTAGTTTCAAATCCAAAAAGGAAGGGATAAAGCCCTCTCATCATGGGATTTTAGCTCCAAAAACCAAGGGATAGCTCCATCTATGAAGGGATAAAGGTTCACGAATGGAAGGGGCAAAGCTCGACCAGATAACGCTTCTAGAAGGACCCAGTTGGGAGAATATTCGACCATCTCGGCTTCTATAACTTACTTTTCTTTTTATTTTACCTTTTACGGGGGTCTGCAGTTTTAATGAGCAAAATGTGCGAGATGTGTCGCAGCTTTTATAGCAATAAACTGCGATACTACAGAAAATGACTAGGAAAAGTGTGGAGTTAGACTTTTTATCATTTTTAAGACCTTTTCTCTAGTTCCTGTTAGGGTCCCTTCATTTGGCGGATTGGCAAGCCAAATGACAGTGTAACATCAAACCAAGCTTTGGAGCCCAAGGACCTAGCCTTCCTGGACTCAGAGAGGGCTCTCTCTATATGTGTAAGGGATATCTGTGTGTTTTCTTATTGTGTTCTGATTTTAGGCTAGTTATGAAGTATGTTTTTGGTTTTGGTTTTTTAAGTTGTGAGGGATGAAACTGATCAAAGATATAAGATAGGTAAGAAGATGTCAGATCAACTGGGCTATGGGATCGAAAAGGTCAAGAAAGCTATAAGACTGTGATACAAGGTTGTTGAAGGGCCGATTTGATTTCAAGGTAGAAAGGATCTTTGGGCAAAATGGAGTAAATGGACATCAAGTTTTGTGAACAACAAAGAGTTTCAAGCATAACTAGTTCAATAGATAACATAAACATGGTAGGGAAAACCATTAATCATGCAAAATGTAACTATAAGCTAATCAATACATAGAAATAAACATTCAAGCCATGCATAGAAGTATAAGACCCTCTAACTTTGGGAAATGACTATCAGAATTTGGGGAAAACACTTAAGAAAGACAAACGACTTAACTTACTATGCCAGAATGCCTAAACACAACACTTCAAGTTATTGGGCACTTTAAACAACAAGATTTGCATAGTTTTAGGCAAAGGGCTAGATCGAAACTAGGCCTCCTTGCTTCAAACAAAATGATAATCTAATCAGTCAAAGAGAAATTTCATGGATGGAACTATAGCTAGCCATAGGTAAGCAGGGCGTACCGTAAGTCATACTTAGCATGCATAGAACTATGAATGAAACAAGTAACAATATCCTAAGTATTAAAGATAAATCAAGAATTCTTTAATGTTACTTAGGAAGAAGAAAACAAAGAAGCTATGAAGAAACAGGAAATTTGAGGTGCCTCCATGGGCATATCTCAAATGTGTTCTCTATTGATCTATAGAAAGCAAGAAAGATGTATTCATGAATGAAAACTAGAAGACAACAACAAAGCAAGAGACACTATACCATTCTACCAAGTCATGGAATCCAACAACAATCCTTCTTCATTCATCCAAGAGCATCCAAGAGGCAATCCAAAATCATAAGACAAGTATTTCTTCCAAAGCTTATATGACCATATATTGCTTCTCTTCTCAAGTTCAGCCTTGTTTACAAATGAGAGCTTGTGGAATAAATAGGCTCAAGTGAGGAAAACCTCATGGTTCAACTTGCATCCTCATTGGCCTAATCAAAATATCTAAACTTGTCCTCGAGGCTTTGCAAAGCCCAAGGCACAAAATATCTCATAAAATATCTAAAAAATGCTAAAAAAAGGAATTAAATTGACTTTACACAACTTCTCATGTGCAAAAATAGCTAAACGCACATTTGGAAAAAGCAGATTTTAGAGGTTCAAAAATTACAAAAATATCCAAAATTTATATCAGCAAAAGGTCCCCTAACTTGCTAGAAACATTTGGCAGCCTTCCCGGTGTCAAAACAAGGCTCATGATAGCTCGTTGGAAATCTCTGAGTGTCTACTTTCCGGAACAACTGAAATTCTCCAGATCTGATACCTGGAAGTCCTCTAAATCTGCACCCGTGTGTAAAAAACCAGAAAATTACAGTCTGCTGATAAACCGGGCAGAGTGTGCAAAAAGTGAGCATTTTTCGCCGTTTTGAGGGGGAAAAAGATCTCCAAATGACCTGAAAATCACTGAGGGTGTGCTCATGAAATTATGGCATCCAATGATACCATTCTTCTCTCTTGAAGAATCCTCAAAATGAAATGGCGAATTTATGAGTTTTTGACCAAAAACTCAAAAATGCCGAAAAACCAAAAATTGTCAAAATGTACCCAAAATTGGTGTGCATGACCCTCAAGGGTCCTCGGCAACATGCTCCGAAAATGAGGCCAAAATTTCAAGTGCTGATGTGTCCTTATTCTCTTTCTGTGCTGGGTGCTTCCCCTTTGCCTCGTTTAGTTTCTCTTGAGTGGCCTTCAACTTGCGCCGGGCAAACTGATTTAGCTTTTGATAATGTATTGTCATCTTCCTGTGCAGCTCCAAGTCCCTGTTTGCTTTCTCAAGCTTCATCTCCAAATGCTTATTGGCTCTTTCTAGCCATGCCTCCTTATTGCTTTCAATTTCTTGCTCAAGTAGTGCAGTGAGGGGAGTGGATTGAAGATGGGCTTGTTCCTCTTCCTTTTGCTTTTCAAGGGCTCTTCTAAGCCGTATGGTTCTAGGCCTTTTCCGCCTAGGCTGGTCTTCTTCTTCATCCTCGTCAAAATCACTTATGAGCTCCTCTATTCTTGCTTGTGCTTTGGCAGCCTCATTTTTGTATTTAATTGCTCGTGTCTCATAAACAACCATATGGACACTCATTTGTCTATTTTGGATCTCCAAGAAATGATTGAAGTTCTTTGCCCGATGAAGGTCATTCTCCAATGCTTCAATTTGGCCCTCTCGATGGATTAGAAGGTTTTCCAGAATGCGGGCTTCATTATCGCTGTCATCACTTTGGATTGGGATGATAGCCAATGCACCTCCATGTTCTTGAATTTCTCCTGTCTTGCCTTTCCCTTTGCCCTTGAAGGCTAATCTTGCACTCTTCCTCCTTGGCAAGTTAGTGAGAGGTTTATTGGGCGACTTTCTTTTGCTCTGGATAGTTCTTGTTACTTTTGGAGTGACCACCTTGAGCATTTGTTTCTTTGCTGTTATGGGCTTAGTCTTCTCGGGAGAGGAAAGCATGATTTCTTTGCCCTTGTCACTTTCTTTGTCACCTTCCGGGAAAAACCTTTCCTCTTGAAGCTGCTGTGCAACTTGAGGAGGTTGTTGTGTATCATGAGAGGACTGTTGTATGTCATATGGAGACTGCTGCTGCCCACCTTCATCATGCTGCTCAAACTGTTGCCCATGTTCACTTTGTTGTTCAACCTACTGCCCCTGATCATCAAAATCAAGCTGTTGTTGTGTTTCAACTCCATGCTCACTTAGTGGCTCAAGCTGCTGCTCACCTTCATCACTATCAAGCTGTTGTCCTTTATCACTTTCTGCATGCTTGTCCTCCTCTTTTTCTACTTGCTCATGCCCATCCTCTTCTTGCTGTCCTGATTGTTCTGTGGTGATCCTGAGCCTTCTGGGAGTAGGCCTGCTAGAGGAAGGTAAAGGGCAATGAATAGGCAGGGTGGGATGATCGAGATTTATGTAGGAACGCAACAGAATAAAAATATAACCATAAATATAGAGATGCAGTGGAATTAACACTTCATTTCATTAATATCAAAGAATTGAAATTTGCCTACAAACAGAATGGAAATAAAACTAGCTAGGGCACTGGTAGCTATCTATGAGAAGAGATGTGGCGGCTATAGGCCTCTGAACTGAGTTACAATGAGGCTCGAGGGCCTATTTATTATTGAGAAACAATGGAGAACCCTAAACATCCCAAAAACCTAACCCTAGGAGATGAAGCGCCAAAACTATGGGCCCCGTTTGGGTAAATTGGTGTTTCAACTTCCCAGGGACGTAACTTTGGCATACTATCTCTGTTTGACGTATATGATACATCATTAGAAAGCTCTATCCAAGGACTACAGCTGTCGGGACGAATTTTATCAGAAAATTCGCTGGCGCTTTCATACCCAAAAAACGTCGTTTAGGGCCTCAAAACGGCTCCGGAAGTTCAGGACCCGAAAAACTGCTAAAAATAGTAAGTTATGCCAAAACGGAAAAACTGAAAGAGACAATGGTGGGGACCCAAGTGGAATAGGTGGGTGGCCACCAATATCCACCTGGATCATTCCTCCCCCCTTAGGAAGCAATGGTCCCCATTGCGTTAAGTTCCTCCATGAGATGAGGAAATTTATGCTGAACTTGGTCCTTGGTGAACCACTTTCCTTGGTGCAGGAGTTGGCCAGCTTTGACAACCCGATACAGTTGGATCCTCTGTTGGCGAGTGTTCTT